>PVIY010003142.1:0-117845 GCA_004026745.1 Myrmecophaga tridactyla
GAGAAGGTATAATAACAGTGAAATGTACAATGTACAAATTTTAAAAATGTTTTTGCATGAGGAAGAACAAAGGAATATCATTATTGCAGCAGGGTGCTGAAAATAGATGGTAATTAATATTTTAAAATGTCACCTTATGTGTGAGACTAAAGCAAAAAATGTTTATTTGTTACAAAATTTATATTTTGACTAGTGTATTTCCTAATAAAGCTTATGTAGATAGCTTGACTGAACACCATAAGTACATAGAATCTTGCGTAGGACATGAGATTTTGTTGGTTTGTCCAGAGTGATGCCCCGATGAATCCCAGAGTGATTTGATCAGTGAGTGGAAAAGTATTTGCAAAGCCCCCTTCAGGGAATGGTGACAATGGGAGAAATTCAACTTCCCCAAGTTGAATTCTTGATATTCTCACAAGCAGTGTGTACAACCAAAGCTATAGGCTGAGCCCCCAGTCTTGGGGTTTGTTCCTTTGAAACTTAACCCCACAAAGGATAGGTCAAGTCCACTTAAAATCTAGGCCTAAGAGTCACCCCCAAGAGAACCTCTTTTGTTGCTCAGATGTGGCCTCTCTCTCCAGCCAACATGACAAGCAGTCTCACCACCCTCCCCCTCTCTGCATGGGACACGACTTCCAGGGATGTAGACCTTCCTGGCAATGCGGGACAGAGATCATGGAATGAGCTGAGACTCAGCATCTAGGGATTGAGAAAAACAATAGAATGAACTGAGAATTAACATCAAGGGGTTGAGAGAACCTTCTTGACCAAAAGGGGGAAGAGTGAAATGAGACAAAGTGTCAATGGCTGAGCGATTCCAAACAGAGTCGAGAGGTTATCCTGGAGGTTATTCTTATGCATTAAGTAGATATCACCTTGTTGTTCAAGATGTAGTGGAGAGGCTGAAGGGAACTGCCTGAAAATGTAGAGTTGTGTTCCAGTAGCCATGTTTCTTGATGATGATTGAACAATGATATGGCTTTCACAATGGGACTCTGTGATTGTGAAAACCTTGTGTCTGATGCTCCTTTTATCTACCATATCAACAGATGAGTAGAACATATGGAATAAAAATAAATAATAGAGGGAACAAATGTTAAAATAAACTTAGTTTGAAATGCTAGTGATAAATGAAAGCGAGGGGTAAGGGGTATGGTATGTATAATCTTTTTTTTTTCTGTTATCATTTTATTTCTTTTACTGTTGTCTTTTTATTTCTTTTTCTAAATCGATGCAAATGTTCTAAGAAATGATGAATATGCAACTATGTGATGATATTAAGATTTACTGATTATATATGTAGAATGGAAAAAAAAAAACAAGCAGCTCACAGGGACGTGCCGCCTCAAGTTCACTGGTGTGCTGGATGGAGAAGAGCTGGTGCGGCGCGCATTCTCAATGTCTTGATCAAGTTGGTCCAGTTTCATAATTAGCAGCACCATGGAGTCCAGCCACGCCCTGTCTCGATCTTCTCTTACTTCCTGAGTAACAGAACATGTTGTTACTGGAATGGAAAGGCCATTTCTTTGAAAAAAAAAATAAAAATTTTCCTGTTTTTCACTGTGACAGAAAGGAAAAAAAAAACCAACTTTTGAGCATTTCTTAACTCTTTTTCTCATAGTTCTCTGCATCCTATCTGCTAGGAAACCTGGTTGCTTTTACCTACTATATATATAGAGTCAAACTTCTCACCATCACTCATATCTGAGCCACCATAACCTTCTACATGTTTTCAATTATTTTTCAGCCAAAATGATTCTGTTAGAATAAAAAGTTAGATTATCTTATTCTGCTTAAATTCCTATAAATGTGTTAGGGAGTGTTCCTTCCCTCTTCATTTTTTTTTTTTTTTGGAAGAAATTGAGCAGAATTGGAGACTAAGTCTTGGAATGTTTAGTAAGATTCCTCTGTGGAGCAATCTGAATCTGGGCTTTTCTTTGGTGTATTTTGATGACTGATTCTATCTCTTTCCTAGTCATTGGTTTGTTGACATCTTCTATTTCTTCCTGAGTCAATGTAGGTAGGTGCATATATATTTATAACTGTTATATCTTCCAATTGAATTATCCCTTTTATCATTATGTAATGGGTACATTTTCCCTTATAACTGTTTTTTATTTAAAGTCTGTTTTATCAAATATTAGAGTAGCTACCCAGCTCTCTTTTAGTTATAACTTGCATGATATATTTTTTCCCATCCTGTCACTGTCAACATACTTCTATTTTTGAATTTATTGTGTGTCTGTTGAAGACAGCATATTGTTGGGTCTTAATTTTTATTCCTTCTGCCAATCTATGCCCTTTAACTGGAAAGCTGAATCCTTTCCTACTTAAAGTCACTACTTATAATATGTAGTGACTTATAATATGGGACTTTCTTTTGCCATTCTGCTATTTTACCTTTGTAAGTCCTTTCAGTACCTCACTTCCATTAATACCCAATTTTATTTTTATTTGCTTTTGGTGTTATACAATACTGAGTGCCTTCTCACTTCTATCTGGATATATTTTTCATCCATTTTCCTTGTGGCTACCATGGGCTTAAAATTTAACATCCTAAATACATAGCAATCATATTTGCTTTGAAACCAACTTAACTTCAACAGCATGCATATATATTTGGCCTATACCCTTCAGGCTCCCTACCACTTTTAAAATACTTTTTACTACTTATATATTTGTGAGTTGTGTATCCAAAAACCTAGGTGTACCTTTACTTTATGCATTTGCATTTCAGCCCCTGTCGGAAGTAAAAAGTGGAGTTATATGCTACAAAATACAACACAGTAATACTGGCATTCTTGATTATCCAAATGCTTACCTTTACTAGTGGTTTTCATTTCTTTATTCTACCTTGAACTACTGCCTAATGACCTTTCTTTTTTGCATGGGCAGGTGCCAGGAATTGAACCCGGGTCTCCAGCGTGGCAGATGAGAACTCTGCCTACTGAACCACCATGATCTGCCCTGACCTTTCATTCTTGATTGACTGTTGTTTTCTTTCAGTATTTTCAGATTTTTGAACCACTGACTTCTTCCTTCCATGGTTTCTGATGAGAAATCAGCCTTCAGGGATTCATGAATGGGGTCACATGGTCCAAAGTGCCCTGGGGTGGTGGTCAGGAGGGGCGCCAAAAGCTTCCTCCATGACTCCACAAAACTGATCTTTCTTGGCCTGCCCAACAAGTCCAACCCTTCAACTAACTGTCCCCTACAGCAAAGAGGAAGTGCTGCATCTTTAAATCTCCACAGCTTCTGCCCTGTCCAGGAAGGGTTGAAACAAATTGCTGCTGCCACCTTTGGGTGGGTGGAAACCATATTTATCCTCAGAGCCAGGAACCAGTGATCTGAATTCACTAATCAAAAGCCATAATCAGCAGTTGGCCTTTCCCATCCTTATTCTTGAGGAAGAGGATTTTTAATCCCTTTCTGTCACTAGGAGCTCGATCCTTCAGAGGGGCCACAAAAGTAAGGGATATGCACCAGTAGCCACCATTGCAGAGAAAGCAATTTATAGTTCTCTACTATAATTTTATTGCTCTTCCTTGGATGCTGTACAGTGGTCTTCTGGCTTTTGGAATTTCAAATTAGTTGTTTTAGACAGTTCCCCTGTTTGATAGTTGTTTTGGTGGGAATACTGTGTCCTGGAAGTTTCAAATCCCATCTATTCTGAGATGCACATTTTAAAAAACTTTTTTCTTAACATCTCTATAGTGGATGCATTTTAAATTGATAACAGGTCATGTGTCTATTGTATATGATTATTTGCTTTCATTTTACATAAAATAATAGTATATCTTATCTCAAAAACATTTTATTTTCAATGAAATGCTGTGATAGGCTTTCAATGAATATTTGCTGAATGAATGAGTGAGAAAGTGCTCATTTCTTTAGGTATTTACATATTTTTTGAGTAGCAGAACTTATATTGTTCATAATACAATATGTAGAGCTTTGATAAAGGCAGTATCTGTGCATCAAAAATGAATTTACTTGTATTTACTCTCATTCCTGACTGAAGAGAAGGAAAGGATGATCAAAGAAGCTATTGCCACTACCAGTAGGAAGGCAATATGTTTTGTCAATAGTGAGATGGAAAGTGGTAGGTTGATAAACAGGAATTTGGACAGGAGAGTGACAAGTGTTTGTGATTGGATCTACAATTTATAATTATTAAATTATAGGACTTTTCTTTAATTTTCTTCTTGAACCCAGTTTAAAAGTTATTATAGTAATCCTTTGTCCTTATTTTAGGGTTTCAAATATATGAATATGATATTTACATGTATGTGCTCTTTCTTGATGTAATATCTGGAAAATATGCTATTAGTAATAAACACCTAATAATTACTATTACATTAGTAATAATATATTCCCTTTTGGGAATAAATAGAAACTAATATGTGCATGTATTTGTGTGTATATATGTATATATAATGTAAATATTATGAGATTCTTTTCTAGGAATTGGTTCACACAAGTGTGGAAACAGGCAAGTCCAAATTCCATAGGGCAGGCTGCAAGTTGGGAACTGAGATGAATATTTTTGATAAATTATCCAGGAAAAGTTGACTGGCTGGGTAGAGATAGCAATTCTTTCTTCTGACTGCTGTAATGATCACTGCTTTTAAAACCTTGAACTGATTGGATGAGACTTTTCTCATTGTTAAAGGCAATCTCCTAGATTGATTGTAGCCATAAATATGATTGCCTTATTGATTATTTAAGTCCACGAAATTCCTTCATAGTACCAATCATGCCAGTGCTTACTTGACCAAACAGCTGGACACCAAAACCTGGTCAAGATAACACACAAACTTAATCAACACACATGGCACCTAGCTTCCTCAGAGCAAGTGATTCAAGAGTAGGGAAGAGGGGGTTATGAAGAAAGCTACATTACCTTTTATATACTCCCAAGTCTATAACAGCAGAAAACTGGAAGAGGGAGAAGGTAGCAGGAGGATGCAGTATACAGGTTTTATGGGCCCTGAAATTCACTTTAAAGATAAAAATACTTTCACATTTATAAATTTAAAAAATCTCATAACCATATGAATATGTTGCTGGGTATCATCCAAGGGCTTTTGCAAGTAAGGGACCATGAAACTTAATCTTCAGAAGCTTCATGGTAAATTACTTTTGAATAAGAAATCAGTCATATTCTTGTGAGTCCAGTAATTGTAGTGAGAAGTGATATTCTATCATCTTTGGTATAGGAAAGGGGCTATAAATTATCCATTCAAGCCAAATGAGAGGGAAGTCCAAAAGAATCTTATCCGAAAGTAAATAACCAATTAAACAACAATATAATTCCTGTACTTGTATAAGCATGGAATGAGAATTGAGTTAAACTGGAGAGGGGCCAGATGAGGGCTAATTGTCTGCCCAGTATTTGACATGGTAATTACAATGCATTGAGCAGACAATTTGAAGGCAGCTGGGTTTTAACTGTCTTGTGAGTGTGCCATCTATGTGGGCTTCCCTCCAGGTGAAGGCGCCCCAGCAGCAAGAGGCTGTGGGGCAGATCACTTTAGGTTACTCCAAAGAACTCGTACTAGTACTCCATAGGACAGTCAGTATTTGGATGCTTGGTACATAGACCACACTGGAACCAGCAAAAGTTAGCCAGAGATGTAACTCATATCAACAAGGAGTGGTCTACATTTGTGGCATGTTAAAGAGATGTTGGTACCTTTCCTATCTGTAGAGCCATAATAGTTAAGGAGTGAATAATAGAAACAATCTAAAATTTCCTCCTTATTTTATATCTTTAAATCCATGAAGAGGAACCTTAAGAGTTTTGAATTTGATGTTAAATTTTTATTTAAACTGGACAGGGATATACATTTTCTAACTGAAAAGAGTAAAATGGTCTTAGGTGACATTAAACCTATGAAAAAAGATATTCAGTTGGTCTCAATATGAAATCATGATGGGGGAAAGATAATTACACACACGCAATTATATCACCTATTGCTGAGAATTCTAAATAATCCATGACTTCTCATTACATAGTATTATTAGAACGTGCCAGAGGTAGGTCTAGAATTCAGGACCCTTCTCTCAAATTTTCTATGAATCTAAAGTGTTTTCTTTATAATCTGAAGTCATATTATACATCATCTGTAATCTAAATCACATATATCCTTTAATATGAACATACTTTTATGAAAATTATTTTCTTTCATATTACTAAATTCTAATGAAGTATATATTATGAGTATGATGCTTTACTAGCTACTTTGAAAAGAAAGATGAATGGGCCTTCCCTTAATCTCTCATCTTTCCAATACTTCTTATGAAAATTAAGAGCACTCTTTCACCACCTGAACAGAAGAGCTAATGTAAGTGTTCACTGCTCCAAAGTCCTCATTCCTCTAACTTTACCTTCTTATGTTTATGTTACATTCCTTCTATTAATTTCTCAAGTTACTACCCTGTTTAATAATTTTTGAATAGCATCATCATGCATCAAGTGACCTAGCCCTGAATCATCCATGTGGAATTAATTCCTCATCTCAACCAACCTCATCTCATCAATTCTCTCATTGACCCTGGATTTGGCCCTCAATACCATCTTTCACAAATATAACACTCAAAACATTTTTTCTACTATACTCCACAGTACTTGAAGAGATGCTTTCGATCAGTATCTGCTTCAAATGAGTGTACTTGAAAATTCATAGCACCATGTTGGCAAGAGATTCTTTGCTTGAAAAAAAAAATCTGGAAATACAAAGCTTAGATGAGTTTACACCTCCAAAAATACCACACAAATGATATCATGGTATTACCAACAATTATAAGACTCAACTAAGAGAAAACAAGTTACTCTTTATTCTTATTCTTATGTCAGCAAAATGATGGCATTTATGAACCTATTTTACATCAATGTACCAGATATTTACTGATATTTTGTTATGTTCCAGGCACTGGGCATATTATAGTAAATGTATTAGACTAAAATCCATATGCTTACAGAGAGTAAAAGTTTAGTTAGTGGTGAGGTACCAAAAAACCTAGTAAAATCTGTGATATTTAGTAGTGATTAAATGCTTTAACATTAGAGTAGGAAATGATGATGAGGAGAAGAGGATTCCAATTATAAGTCAGGAAATGTCTCATTGAGAAGGGAACAGCCAAGTAAAGGCCTGATGGGGAGATGTGAGGAGCTATGAAACTCTCACGGGGAAGCTTTCCAACAGAGTAAAGAGTGAGAGCAAAGCCTGAAATAGTACTGGGTATATTATATTTCATGATTTATAAATTCAATATTGCCCACTTTCCTGATTTAAAGTTTGATACTGGCGATCTCAGAAGGATTAAATGTTGGCTTGTATTACAAAATCAAATCAGTCAGAATATCAAGGTATTGGAAACATACTTCATTTAAATCTCTATCATTCTGTAAGAGAGCTTAAAGAGTATTCAAATCCCTGCACATAACAGAAATACTTGGCAAGTATCCTGCTCAGTGACAAACATGCTCACCTCTTCAGGAGGACTTTACAACCAGCAGGGGTTTTGGATAATCTGCAGTCTGCGAGAAGGTAATTTTTTTTTCCCAAACCTTATAACCCATAGAGTAACCCATGCACAGACATTCAGCCTATTTTTCAGCTTTCTTTTGATTAACTACACAAGAAAGCAGAGATTTATGAGGTGGTGCTGTTTCTGCATTGACCTCTTATGGTGGTCCTATCAGAACATGAAAAATGGCACCTGTGATTCCAGAAAGGGGAAACAGGTCAGTATGTTCCCATCACAACCATTATAGGAGTGAATTTGCACACTCCTGTTGCTTCAAGGAGACCTACACTCAGCCAAAATAAATCTATTCTTTCCTTCACCTATCCCTGTCACTAACACATATTCTACAAAACAAATTCCAACAAACTTCTGTTAATCTGCATTTGCACCAGGAATATTAAAGAAATTGGAGCTAAACCCAGTCAAGCTTTGTATTGCATCTATAGTTAAATTGGTCCTTCCATCTAAAATAACTTAGAATAAATTCAGGTGAAGAAAGCATTGAGAGTCTGAATTGATAAAGTTCATGCTTAGTATCCAATCTCCTTATTAATGCTATATTTAAAGAAATCATCATGATAATAGTAACTGAATTTTTTTTTTTTCATGGGCAGGCACCGGGTATCGAACCCGGGTCTCTGGTATGGTAGGAGAGAACTCTGCCTGCTGAGCCACTGTGGCCCACCCAATAACTACCTTTTATTGGGGGTTTATTTTTTGTTATCTCAGCAAATGCTCCAAAACACTTCTCTTAATTAGAATCTGGAAATTATTCTCATTCCAGAGATGAAGAAATTGATGCACAAAGAAGCTAAATAATTTGTCTAGTGTTACACTGTTAAATAGTTGAAATAGGATTCAAACCCAAACAATTTGACTCCAAAGTTTATTTGCTTAGCTGTTAAAATATAATACGTAATCAGTCTGTATGGGATGGAGCTTGGCAAGTTTAAGTATCCCTTTCTTCTTCAAATTCACTTTTGCATTCAGATATGAAAGACAGAATTGCCATTTGTCCACGTTCTTAAGAAACCGGCACATGTCAATAAGATTTGAAAGGGTGACCCTGTTTTCTGATGTATGTGCTGGATGTTATCCTCTCCCCCATCTGTGCCCTGCACCAGGAGGTGACCCATGTGGCTTACATTAGTGGACTCCCTTCTTCAGGCATTTAATGCATTCATTCATCAGGGAGTTCCAGCAATCGATTAGAAAAGGAGAGTGAAGTGGTGAGTGCTATTCTTCTTGCACCCTCTCTGTGGCACAGCCAGGAGCCAGTTGAGTCTCAACATCTTCAGGAAACCTTTTCAAAAATACTTCCCAGTCTCTAGGGTGGTAACCCTTTCCCACTTCAGGCCATGGTTTAGGGATGGTGCCCTATTCTTACTAGCTCTGGAGTATTACAGTATCCCTCATAACTCCTTTACAGCTTGCCTGCAGTTTTGTACTTTAGACAATTAAAAACTCTCCTTGAATTATCATAATTTGAATGTACCAACTCTATCCTTTTAGGGCATTTATTGACACAGTTTACACAATCAGCTACATTGTAGTTTCTATCCTCTAAAAAAAGAAAAGTACATTGAATGTTAGAATTCTCCTAGAACATTAAAACTGATCAACTGTGAATTAAAATTATGATCATGTTCAAGCAATATTGACTAAGGCATCAGTGTGTGGGCATAATGAAATATGGTCATATTTTGTAATGCATAAAACACAGTTCACCAAAAGAAGCTGTTTTGAGCATTCCCTGCTCTGAGTCTTAGTCATAATACCAGTTTGACATTTCTGGACTCTTGGTTAATGTAATTCCCATGAAGATAATTTTGTCATATTATTGTTGTTTATCTTCATAGTTCTGGCCTGAATGCTACTGCTTTCATTTTGAACTCCTTAGTCTTGGTTTTATAGATTCCCTGCCTGAGCCAGGGACTGAATCCTGAATACTAGTTTTGCTCATTAGAAGAACCATTTATCTGGAACAATGTCATGGCATTTTTTCCCCTTGTGTTCACTACTTAACTCAAACTTGTTCAATAGCCATGATAGAGCTTCTAAGTAGCACCAAATATCTCACAATGTGGGTTTTATTTACAGAGAAGAGGGGGAAGGAAAGAAGGTAGAAGAACACTAACCTATCAACATTACTAGGGAAAAACCCCAAGTGCTAATATTCTACTAATTTGGTTTAATTATATCACCTCCTTACTTAGGGATAACCATGTATTAATAGGACTGGAAATTACAGATTTCTTATCTCAAATGGAATCACAATTCAAATTGCTTGAAGTTTCCCTCAGCTCTATGCATCTATTAGTATAGGACATTAGAGAGCATCACACATCCTGGTGGATGGGGAGAGAGTTACCAGACATTGCATAATACAAGGCTGCTGAATAGAAGCAGAGGTAAGGTTTAGCAGTTTCAGATACTGATCATGGACTAATCTACTGCCTTTATAATAGAAACCAGTTTGACTCTTGAACTTACACTGTTTTTCTCCCAAGTGATAGAATTGGGGCCTTGAACCCCAAAGCTGAGAGAGAACACAATTTTGTATTGTTGCCTTTAGTTCAGATAAAAGTGATATTCTTCATCCAGTGATTTTTAATTTTTTAAATTTTTTTCATGGTTGAAACATTTTATGACCAGCTTACATTGCCTCACCTTTATGCTATTCTCCTTTGAGAATTATAATAGTAAAAAAAAGATAAAAGTTTGAAGTAATCTTCTTTTCTGTTGCTCTTCTTTTCTGTCTATGAGTAAATAGATTTGGGAGAAAATAAAATTGCTCAGACATCTCTAATGATGGTTATGATTTCAGAATTATTTGCTGACTACTGACAGAATGCTACGTATGAACATGATTATGCTCTGATTTAAAATAAAAACAGAGCTTTGATTTGGTTTGGGTATACTAAAAGTGATTGAAGGTATCTGTTTATTTGAAAATTAAAGTCAAGTTTCTGTCAAGATTTTTTTTCTTTGCATGTTTATACAAAGCAAACAAAATCAAGATAGTTTGTTTTCTGTGCATCATCATAAAAGAGACAGTACCTGCTCAGGGCGATATGACATTGTTTTACTGACAATCAGTGTGTTTGATTATGACCAGACATGGTCTTAATACATAGGAACAGGAAAAGTGCCAAACCATCAGGGTGATTGTGCCACCCAAATTAAAGTGATTAAAATATGAATAACTTGTATTTATACTAGGTCTTTTCTTTTTCTCTAAAGTCTCTCACTTATTTTCATTGCATATCTGTATAATACTTTTCTCCAAAACTTGAACTATTCACTACTAAATCAGTGAGCAACCAAAAAAATATGTCTCATACAAAAAGAAGAAAAAAGTTTAAAGTGCAGCTATGTCACACCTATTAAAGTCTTAGGATCACACATGAAAGATATTATGGGGTTCTCAATTTAATAAGTAGGAAAATAATTAATTCCTAATGTTGGAAGAAATGTATTTTAACTTAACATGTTATTAGAATTATAATTATATATTAACTGTATTTTAATTCAACTCTACAATTTGAAATCCTTGTCTAAATAGTGATAATATTTAAGGGCAAAAGAAAGAAGAAAGATGGTGTTTGCTTTAAATTAAAAACACTGGGTGGTTCTCGGTGCCTGCCCATGTTAAAAAAACAAAACAAAACAAAACACTGGGCGGGCCACGGTGGCTCAGCAGGTAAGAATGCTTGCCTGCTGTGCCCGAGGACCTGGGTTCGATTCCTGGTGCCTGCCCATGTAAAAACAAAACAAAACAAAACAAACAAAAAAACACTTACATTAACTACTGTAATTAATAAATTAATAAATAAATATTGTTATAATTTGAGATACTTTGACCAATATAAAGAGGAAAATAATAAAGGAGTGGAATGTATGCTTGCTAAGGTACAGCCTCTAAATTCTAACTTCTAGTAACATGACAAGCAGAGAAGACTGTCACACCATATTCGATAGTAATACTTTGTCTTGTTAAGAGATTACAAAACAAATGGTTACATTGCTCAGTTTGATATGAAGAAAAAAGGAGGAAAGTCACTGAGCTGAGAGTAAGAGGCCTAACTCTGCTGTTACTTGATTGTATAATCTTGATAAATCATTTCACCTCTTTACATCTTACTTTCCATATAGAGCAGTATAGAGTAGTGATGAGGAGTACCTTTTCTTTAACCAATTTTCCAAGACGCATATTATAGTCCACCATTTATGTTTGATATTAGGCACATTTCCTAATGTCTCTGGAACCATTCCTCATCTGGAAAATGCAGACAATATTGTACCAGCTCATAGGGCTGTGGTGAAGCTTTAGGGAGTAAATGCATGTAAACCATTTACAATAATACCTAGCCCATTTTAAGTTCTAAATGAATGTTGGCTTAAACATGCTAAGGAACAATCATGAATTAAGTGATTTAAATTTCATTTTAATTGACACATTACCTTTCTTTGAGATTCTAACATAAAGTGAGAAAAGTACATGGCTTCTCAGTTTCAGGCCACTTGCTCATGAAGGCTTTGCCAAATGTAAGAAAAACAATGGATGATTTACAGTTATAATAGGACTGACTCAGCTCAGACGTGTGATGATCAGGCATGTGAGGCTCTCAACATTCCTCCAGCCTTCCAACTTAACTATTATCTATTTGCAAAATTCCTGCAGCAGTAGAACTTTAGTAAGGAGTCGAAAGAAGGAGGCTCTTGTGGTACCCAAGGCAAAGAGAAGATGAGATTATTTGGGGTATTATTGATATGATATCTGTTTTTCTCTTAGCTTTAGGCATTAGCTCTGACTCTTCTAAAGGAATTCATGTTAAAGCTGTTTTGAAGATGGTCTTTGAGAGATCTGGGATGTATGTGGCGATGGTAATATGTAAACCAAAGTAGGGGTGGATGGTATTGTTTTCATCACAATTAGAAATTATACGAGGCTCCAGAGACAGAGCATGGGCTTTTAAAATGTCTTTCTTTTCTTCTGTACCAGATATTCTCTGAGGCAAGTGTCATAAGTGTTTTGTTTACTGCTATAACCCCTGTGCTTCACATAATTGCCAGAATTCAACAGAGGTTCAATAAATGTGTGTTAAATACAAGGACAAAAGGAACACATAATATTTTTAGCACCTTTAAGGTTTGGAAATGTATGATATGCCAGGGAGCAGCAACTCAAAAATGGTGTTTTCTCAACCAGCTCAGAAAGCACTGCAGAGACAATGCACCTATTGAGACAGACTTATGGGCAGCAAATATCAACAAGAAGGCTGTAGACAAGGAAAATAACCAGATAGGAATTCCTGTATGGATACAGCTATTACCTCAATACTGTTGAAGTTCTCTGTACATTCTAGAATTCTAGAATTATGACAGAAAGTTTTGGACTTCAGAGAGGTAAAGAGGATGGAGAATGGGAACTTTGACTTATTAAAAGGAGGACCAATCAACAAAATACAAATATTACAGTTTAAGTGACAGCTATCTGATTTCAATTCTAAATAGTTATACTGCCCCACAACATGTGAAACATTCTGTACTTCTAATTCAGTATTTCTAAATAACCAGCTCAATAAGTTTATACATTTTAAGCAATTTGGTGGTAATCCTATTTCAGGCATTACTAACAGTATTTGATTGTAAAGAAGAATTGATAATAACATCTGCTAGTTTTATTACATGACTTCAAAATGAGTTTGATCTGAGAACGGCTTCCACTGAATGACTCTTCTATTCAAAAAGAGAATTCCTCAAAACAGATAACTAATGCTATTTTTCAGTTGAGAGACTATGAAGGAATGGACATAAGTCCTATGATCACCTCCAATGCTCTATGGTTTGTTCACCATATTATTGTATGAAATGGCCCAACCTTAAAATTGATTGATCTGAAAACACGGCAAGTCGCTAATTAGCAATAGAAGGAAGAGCAAAATAACAGAAGATGCAGGGAAAGCTGAAGCTACAAGAAGAGAGTGTAAGTTTGCAGAGAAAAGAAGCCAATAGAGAAGAAAGAATAAAGCAGAGAGGCAAAAAACAGAAGTATCCCAGTGTTTGAGGGGAGGAGTGAATAGCCTGCATCATAGTCACCTCATTTTCTAATAGATTTTCTGTTCTAGTCCAGTTCAAGGCATTCTGGTGGTTTGAAGCTGCATGTACCCCAGAAAAACATGCTCTTAAAATAAATTCATTCTGTGGGGATGAAGCCATTTTAAGTTGGACCTTTGATGAAGCTGCTTCAGTTACAATGTGGTCCACCTCAGTCAGTATGGGTTTTAATTGTATTATGAGGGTCCTTTATAAGAGAATGAAATTCAGACACACATAGAGAAAAGCACAGCAAAAAGAAGCTGAAATCAACAAAACCAGAAAGAGAAGGGAGAGACTAGTAGATGGTGCTATGTACCTTGCCAGGTGACAGAGGAGCCAAGGAGCCAAGGCTATCAGCCCTAGGTCTTCAGGAAGAAAGTGCTGCCTTGATGATGTCTTGATTTGGATGTGTTCCCAGTCACAAAACAATGCACAAGCAAATTCCCATTGTTAAAGCCAATCCATTTCATGGTATTTGCTTTGAGCCACCTAGGAAACTAAAACAGGCATTATAAAATCTTACCACTTTTTCTTTGGATAGCCTGAGTCTATAATTTATGCTTTGAAATCAGTCTGAGAAGAGAAGTTCTGTCTCTTGGGAAACCTGATATCGCATCTGCTTTTATCTATTGATAGCAGCTTCATAGTCTGCTAAGCAAATTAGTTAATACAGTAGGAGTTTTGGCAAAATTATAAGTTTTGCTTTTCATGTTATTGCTTACTATCTTATATTGTAATTCATCTGCATTTGCTAAGGAGGTTTAATCCCTGAGTTAGGTATGACTTAAATTTATTTAATTTTTCTTAATGCAGTATATATTGAGCCAGAAACTGGCCCAAAATAACCCATGAAATACATAGCATATTTTATATATGAAAAAATTAAGGCCCAGAAAGCCTTAAGCAATGTTTCAGAGGGTACATTCAGGTCGTCAAGGCCAAAAACTAATGCAATAATAAAGTAAGAGAGGACAATACCAGCCTTTGAAACAAAGAACATAAATCTTGTCTTCAAACATCCAAAGTATACAGAACTGCTGGAGATCGGGATAACAATGGAAACTTTTTGGGAAGATTGATTCAGGAAGAGCCTGGGTTTTCTAAGTTACAAAGGTGAGATCCTCTGAAGGGTTACTGCATACCTGATGGCAGACAATTGCCTTGTTTGCCTGTATTAAAAACATCTCTCTTCAGGGTTACTCAATGAATAGAGCACATCCTGACTTCATATACTTTCCCGTGGTTTGATTACAATTCTACAAAGGCAAAGCTCTTTGCAAATATAAAGCAATATAATCTATCAGATATTTTTCCTATTACAAATGTTTTAATTGAAATAAAATGGTAAGATTTCTAACAGGTGTCTCCTTTCATTCTCTTAACTTTAAATACCAACTTTGCAAATATCTTCATTGAAACCATTTGTAAATTGCAATAGGATTAATAGAAATAAAGTAATACTTCAGCTTAAAATTCTTCAATGGCTAGTCATTTTACTCAAGCTAACCTGACAAATTCCCTAACATGGACTAAACGTTTCTCTGTAGTAAGTCCACTGCTTTCCATTTTTTGTCTGATGATTTGTCTTTAGGTTTCTGATCTAATGATCTCCCTCTGCCTAGGAGGACATTAATTTGAATTCCTGTTACTTAAACTTATTCTTCTTTGTGACTTTCCCATCTTTTCACATTGTTAAAGAACATTTGTCTGAGGTGGATGGTCAACGTTTTGTCCCAGGAAATATCCATTTTTCCCAATTCTACGTATTTTCATATAGTAGCCACATTCATACATGGTAGTCATCTTCATACAAAATGACCAAACATTTCCAAGACAAAAAATTTTAAACCAAGATGAGTCTTCAGTAAATAATACACCACTCTATTATTAATGTCTTCCACTAGCATGGTACATTTGTTATAATTCATGATAGAACATTTTTATAATTATACTATTAATTACAGTCCAGTGTTTACAATGCAGTTCAGTGTGTTGAACAATCCTGTGTTTTGTGTTTTAATTTTTATTCTATTAGCATATATACAACCTAAAATTTTCACTTTAACCACATCAACATACATGATTCAGGGCTGTTAATTCTGTCCACAATGTTGTACTACTATCTCCAACAGCCGAGTCCAAATCTTTACAATCAACACAAATACAAAGTAAGCGTTAACTCCTCATGCTTTACCCTCAACCCAGTTTCTGGTAAACTATATTTTAGATTCTAATTTTATGAGTTTGCCTATTCTACTTATTTCATATCTTACTGTGAGATCATACTGTATTTGCCCTTTTGTCTGACTTATTTCACTCAATGTAATGTCTTCAAGGTTCATCCATATTGAACCACAAATTCAATCCTTTTATGTATGTAAATATGAAAAATATTTCACTGTATGTATATACCACATTTTGATTATCCATTCATAGATTGCTGGACACTTGGGTTGCTTCCATCTCTTGGTAATTGTGAATAATGTCACTATGAACATCGGTGTGCAAATATATGTTTGAGTCCCTGTTTTCAATTCTTTGGGGCATATAACTAGTAGAGGGATTGCTAGGTCACATGGCAATTCTACACAAAGCTTTCTGAGGAACTTCCCAACTGTCTCCCCCAGCTGCTGCATCATTTTACATTACCAAGAGTAATGAATAAGTTTCCTTATTTCTCCAGATCCTCCACAAAACTTGTTGCCTTCTGTTTTAAAAGTAGCCATTTTAGTGGGCATAAAATGGTATCTAATTGCAGTTTTGATGTGCTTTCCCCTAATAGCTAATGAGGTTAGCTCATTTTCTTTTCATGTTCTTTTTAGCCATTTGTTGGTAGAATGTCTATTCAAGAGTTTTGCCCATTGTTTAATTTACATTTTTATTGTTGAGTTGCAGGATTTATTTATATACTCTGGATATTAAACTGTTATTGGATATGTGGTTTCCAAAGAGTTTCTCCCATTCAAATATGTTGTCCTTTCACTTATGTGAAAAAATTCATTGATGATCAAAAGACTTTAATTTTTGATGAGGTCCCATTTATCTATTATTTCTTGTGTTGCTTGTGCCATGGGTGAAAAGTCTAAGAAACCATTTCTTAAAATGAGATCTTGACATGTTTCCTTACATTTTCTCCTTAGACTTTTAAAATCCTGGTTCTTATATTTAGGTCTTTGATCCATTTTGAGTTAATTTTTTGTATATAGTGTGAGATAGAGGTTCTCCTTCATTCTTTTACATATGGATATCCAGTTTCCTCAACACCACTTTTTGAATACATACATATACATTTTTGTGTATATGTATGTATTTTATACATATACACACACATATATATGTATATGTGTATACACACGCACATATACATATGGTATTATTATTTTTCAAGTTCTATTTTGAGTTCAGGTTCACAGAGGATATAATATCACATTCACCAACCTTATTTCTTTACCTGATTTCCAAATCAGAGACAACCTTAGATAAACCTCAACCTGCACCTGTTTAAATATCTTTTACAATAATGTAATCAGTCACAAGGGATGAAGGCACAGGAGTCATAGATAAAATTCACAGATCAAGTTGTTAAATTCAGAGTAGTATAAATGTTCAAGTGATTTTCTACATGAACTTAGTTACGCATTATTTCCAAGTGTATTAACTCTGATTTATATAACTCTGAGTATCTATAAATTTTAAGCCTATGAACACACAGCTTAAAATAGACTCAGGATTTAAAACATCCTGTGGTTAAATAGCCATGGACCCTCTTTCCAATTACTCATTTCAGATGTCACCCAGTTGTTGTCCCCTTAACTTCTATCTTTCTCATTTATCTATTTCACCTCTATGTCCAAGACATAAACCACATATCTGCTTATATCTGTACTTAGTGAGCATGTTTATACAGATATTATCTAAGACTACATGTAAGTGTAGTAGGAGTCTTCTGGTGCCAAGGGAAGTTACAACTGTAGTTGAGGTTGTCCCCACACTCCTGACACTCACAAGTTTCATTAGTAGGAGTATTTTGGTGCCAGAGGAAGTTAAAGCTGTAGCTGAAGCTGCCCCCACACTTTTGACACATAAAGGTTTTCTTCTCCATGTGAAGGCCTGGTGGGCAATTAAGCTAGAACTCTGGCTACAAATCTTCTCACATTCACCACACTTGTAAGGCTCCTAGCTGATTTGTGGCTGCTTGTGGGTTCTTAGGTTCGAGCGTTGGCTGAAGCTCTTGCTGCATTCCCACAATAGTATAGCTTTTCACTAGGATGTGTCCTCTGATGGATGATGAAGCCTGAGCTCTGGCTAAAGATTCACCCATCAAGGGATTTTGTAGGGCTTCTCTCCAGGGAGGGTTAGTGGTGTCTAATAAAGTTTGAGCTGTTATTGAAACTTTTCTATACTCTGGGCCACAGTAGTATTTCTCTCCTGTTTGAGAGAATTGATGCTTAGTAAGGTGTGAGCTCTGAGTAAAACTCCTTCCAAACTGTATTAATTTTCAAGTTTCCAGCATGTGACATACCAGAACTGGAATGGGAAAGGAAATTTAATAAGTTATAAGTTTATAGTTCTAAGCCTATAAAATGTCCAAACTAAGGCATCCAGGAAAGATACCTTAATTCAGGAAAGGCCATTGGTCTGGAACAGCTCTGCCAACTGGAAAGTCACATGGCTGGCATCTGCTGGTCTCTTGGTCCTGGGCACTGTTGCTTTCAGCCTCTGTTCCTCTATGGGGATTCCTCACTTTGCTTCTCTGGGGATAGCTTTCATCTCTCAGCTTTCCTTGGCTCTCTCCAGGTTCTAGCTTGCTTAACATCTCATAGCAATGTGTGCTGGGCTCTAAGTTTCTCTAAACTTCCATATCTCTATGCTCCAAGTGTCACCATCTGTATCAGCTTTGCTCTGAAGTTTCTGTTCGCTCTGCCATTTCTTCAAAATGTTTCACCTTTTAAAGGACTCCAATAAACTAATTAAGATCCACCTTGAATGGGTGGAGTCACATCTCCATCTAATAAAAAGTCCACCTCCACAATTGGGTGAGTCATATCTCCATGGAAATAATCTAGTAAAAAATTTCTGCCCTACAGTATTGAATTGGGATTAAAAGAACTGGCTGCCCACAAAAGATTGGATCAGGATTAAAACACAGCTTTTCTGGGGTAAATAATACTTTCAAACTAGTACACACACTGAGAAACATATATAGAGTTCTTTTGCAGAGGACCCCTCATTACCTGCAAATTACCTTAAATTGTCCTTTTCTTCGGTGGGCTTTTCCTGATGATGTTTTAGGATATTAATGGATACCTTTACTATTCAATCTCAAAGTATTTCCTTTAACAAAACCATGTAGGAGCCAAAAATACTTCATCTAGCAAGACTTCTTCAAAAATGTCCTCTTCTGTATCATCATGTTCTTTCTCACTTCTGTTCTCAAAACCTGGGTACATCTTCTTTGAGGTCATCACCTCATGTGAGACCAAACACTCTTTCTGTTCTTTCAACCTGGAGAGCAGTTCAGCTTTTGAAAATGGAATTCCTGTGTAGATCTTGTTTGGCATCTCCTCTTCACTGGAACTCTAGGACTCTAAGAGCCATGTTTCTCCCCTTGTCCTAACCAAGGAATAACATTAGGTTTGAGGTTCTGAAGGCCTGAGACCTGACCACCATAAATATATCTGTCCTCTTTGGGTCTTCCATAATTTATTTTGTTAAGAAGCTGAGACCTGTGGAGATAGAAGCACCAAGGCCACATAGTAAGTCAGTGGCTGATCTAGGACCCAGAGAGCCATACTACTAGGCTCCCTGTCCATTGCTCCAGCCATGCTCCCTACAACCTCATTATTCTGCTCATGTCTTCCTGTCATAGGATACCATCTCTGAGTCTTGTCTCTCTGACAGGTCTGTGAGCTGGGCCCATTTTAAGGGCCAGTGCCAGATTTCCTGGCCCAGCACCCAGCACCCCACAGGCTGTTGGGTCTGTATATTTTAAAAATACTTTCTTTGTGATTTCCCTGAAGTTTATATCACACAATTGTTTTGGTTTGTCTAAAGCTGATGAAAATGCAATATACTGGAAATTGACTGGCTTTTAACAATGGGGATTTTCTAGCTTACTAATTTACTGTTCCAAGGCTATAAAAATGTCCCAATTAAGGTATCAACAGGAAAATACCTTCTCTGAAAATTGGTTCCTGGTGAACTTGGGCTCTTTTGTCAGATAGCAAGGCATATGGTAATGTCTGCTAGTCCATCTCTCCCAGGTCTCATTGCTTCAGCTTCTAGTTTCCCAGTCTATGGCTTTTTATGTAAAATTCTCTGTGTGTTTCTCTTAATTTCATCTGTTAGCTTTTCTGTGTTTTATCCTCTCATAAAGGATCCCAGAAAAATGATAAAGACCCACTAAAAATGAGACAGGTCACAGCTCAGTTAACATAATCTAATCAAAAGCTCCCACCTACAATAGGTCTGGTACCTGCAGGAATGCATTAAAAGAACACAGCCTTTTCTAGGGTACATAAAAGCTTCAAACTAGCACACTCCACCCACTGGACCCCCAAAAGACATGTTCTTTCCATACACAAAATACATCATTCCATCACAATATCACAAAAGACCTAAATCATTTCAGTAACAGTATTAAGTACAAAGTCTCATCAAAAATCAGTTACAGGTGTGGTTTGTCCTGGAGTAAAATTCCCCATTGTCTGTGAACCTTTAAAATGTAGAACAACTATTGTGTGTCCAATGTACAAGGGAGTTAATATCATAGAGTAAGTGCTCTCATTTCCATAGGAATAAATTGAAAGGAAAGCCTGGTTCATAGGTCCCAAACAATTTCAAACCTGCAAGACATATTTCATTAGATTTGAAGTTCTGAGAATCATCTTTAGAATGATGTTTTCTCCTTGGGGTTTGATAGGGTAGTAGTTCTACCCTTTCCAAGGGCTTTTGCAGGGGCTCTGCTCTCTCCAAACATTGGGGTGAGGGTTCCAATAGCTCAAGTACTGGGTTAATGAACATGGTCTTGGCTCCATCTTCTTCAAGCAGTATGGGAATAATGGCCAAACTCTAAGCTCCACTCTCCTCAAGAATTGAGATGGCAATTGGTCTCTCTCCAATTTCCAGGACACAGATCAGTTGGGTGGTGACTAGACCCTCCTCAATCACCTGGGAATATACTCCCCTCTCTCTGAAGCCTTGGGCAGCAGCATCTTTCCTGAGCAGGTAACCAAGCTTTCCTCAATCACTCAGGCATCTGAAATCCCTAGGGCAGTAACACTCTTCTTGAACAATGATGATGGCTCATGCTTTGTAAGCTCCTCAGCAAACTCACCCTTTCTGTGTACATGGGTGGGTCCATTCTCTTTCATTTGAGGTATCTTTGTTCCAGATCTCAGCTTCCATGATTCTGTCTTTGAAGTCATTTTTCTTTCAATCTGTCCCTTTACTGTCCCTTTTACTCTATGCTAGCAATAATTCTATTCATATAGTTCTTAGAAAACCATGCCATTTTTTTGCATGCAGCACACAGGGATCTCAACCATCAGGAAACAGGACTTTCCACAAATCCTTTCTGTAAGCTTCAAGGATAAGCCAGGCCATATGTTCCACATTTAATATGGAAATCTCTTCAGATAAACATCCAAGCTCATAACTTTCAAATTGTGCTTTCAATCTGACATCAGGGCTCAATTTTGCCAAATCCTCTGCCACTTTGCATTGTCTTTGTTCCAATTTGCAGTGACACAATCATCATTCCTATGTAAGTCCTCATCATAAGTACTTTTAGCATCCATATTTCTATCAACAGCCTCTCCAAATAAATCTAGGCCTTTTTAATGAAGCACCTCACACTTCTTCCAGAATCTTTCCATCACCCATTTATAAACCTATTCTAGCAGTTTTGCTATTTGCAAATCACAGCATCCCACTCTTATTGTAACAAAGTCTGCTTTGGTCTGGTAAAGCTGACAAAACGTAATGTACCAGAAATGGACTGGCTTTTAACAGTGGGGATTTATTAACTCACTAAATTTATAGTTCTAAGGCCATGAAAATGTCCCAATTAAGGCACCAACATGATGATATCTTCACTGAAGACTGGTAACTGGCAAGCTTGGGCTCCTCTGTCAGATAGCAAGCCACATGGTGATGTCTGTTTAGTCTTTCTTAGTTTCATCTATTAGCTTCTCTGTGTTTTATCCTCTCATAAAGGACTCCAGTGAGAGGATTAAGACACACCTTGAATAAGGTGGAGTGGGCCACATCTTGATTGAAATAACCTATTGAAAATGTCCCACCCACACAAAGTCTGTTCCCACAGGAATGGATTAAAAGAACATGGCCTTTACTGGGGTATATAACAGCTTCAAACTACAACAACCTAAATCTGTAAGTTACTAATTTGAAAAGATATCAATTTAGCTTCAATTGAATAAATATTCTCTGCTTCTATATACCTGTTTCCCTTCTTTATTTTGTTTTTGTCCAACATTACCTCTTTATATATATTTATTATTACCTCTTTATATTTTTTATTTCCATGTTTTAGTTTGTTGCATGCTACTGGGATGCGATATTCCAGAAATGGAATGGCCTTTAAAAATGGAATTTATTAATTTAGAAGTTTACAGTTCTAAGGCTATAAAAAAATGTCCAAACTTAAGATTCCAGGGAGAGATACCTTGACTCAAGAAAGGCTGATGGGTCTGGAATACCTGTATCAGCTGGGAGGGCACATGGCTGGTGAGTGCTGGTCCCTTGGCTTCTGGTTTCAAACAGTTTCCCTGTGGGCATTTTCTTTCTACATCTCCAAAGGTCTCTGTATCTGTAAGCTCTGAGCTCTCTCCAAAATGTTTCTGCTTTTAAAGGACTCCGGTAAACTAATCAAGACATGTTAAAAGGACAGAGTCACATCTCCATCTAATCAAAAGTTCACACCTACAACTGAGTGGGGCAATCTCCATGGAAACAATCTAATCAAAGTTTCCACCCTACAATATTGTATCAGGATTAGAGGACATGGCTTTACTGGGATACACAACAGTTTTAAACCAGCACAGTCCATTATTGAGATATTAAGGTGAAGCTGAGCTGTTCTCAGAAAGGATGGGCCCCAGAACTGAAAAGTATAGGAATTAAAGAGTAGAGTTGTATATTGAAGAGACAGTACTATTGGGATTTGCTTTATCTTTTTAATTACCTTTACAGAAGAGCTTCATTTATTCACACTATTCCAAGCCACTCTTTCCTGTCTTTTCCTTTCAACCTACAGAACTCAACTATAGTAATTCCTGTAGAGCAGATCTTTTGTTGATAAACTCTGCCAGTTTCTATCTGTGAATATTTTTAACTTTCCTTCATTTTTTTTCTCTTTCCCTCATTTTTGAAGGACAATTTTGCTGGATAAACAATTTTGTTTTTTAAAAAAATTTAAATAAAGTTTTATTTTATTTTTATTTTTTTAAAAATAAAGTTTTTCTCTTTCAATACCTTGAATATATCATACAACTGCCTTCTTGCCTCCATGGTTTCTGATAAGAAACTGGAATTAAGTCTTATTGAGTACTCTTTGTATGTGATGAATAACTTTTATCTTGCTGCTTTAAAATTCTTTATCTTTAAATTTGACATTCTCATTAGTATGGGCCTTGGAGCAATTGTATTAGGATTTACTCTGTTTCAAGTATGTTGTGCTTCTTGGGTATGTAGATTCCTGTCTTTCATTAGAATTAGAAAATTTTCAGACATTACTTCCTCAAATATTATTTCTGCCCCTTTTCCCTTCTCTTCTCCTTCAGGGCATCCATGATGCATATGTCTGGGTGCCTTATGCTGTCACACAAATCCCTAAGACACTGATCAATTTTTCCTACTCTTTCTTCTGTATGTTCTTTTGACTATATGATTTTGATTGTACTGTCTTCTATTCATTGATTCTTTCTTCTTCCTGTTCAAATCTGCTGTTGAATGCCTCTGGTGTGTTTTGAATCTCCATTTTGTGGCATCCATCCTCATAATTTGCTATGTTTTCTTTTTAACTTCAAATTTTTATTTATGCTCACACATTGTCTTCTTAATATCCTCTATTTCTATATCCGTATTTATCTTAATATCCTTGAATTGGTTTAGGGTATTTGTTTGAAATTCTTTAATTAGTTTTTCCAATCTTGTGTCTACTCTGAAGTTTTCATTTGTTATCTTAACTGAGCCATATATTCTTGTTTCTTAGTATGGATTGTTATATTTTGCTGATGTATGGATACCTGATTATTTTGATGTATTAACTTTGAAAAGCAGTTTCTCCCTTTTGTCTAGGACTTAGTTGTTGATTGGCTTCATGTAAAGGTTCTTCTTTGATGTTTGATCAAACTTATTCTGGATCTTTAGAGTAGCCCATGTTTAACTATTCAGATTTCCTCAGCACCTCTTCATCTGTTTCTTGCCCTGGATTGCAGCACAATTTTTAAGATTGGACTTCTTGTACAATTGTTTCTCCTCCATGAGAAAGCTTCTTTTCCTCTATTCTTTCTCTGGAAATCTTGATGTGTTTTGTTTGTTTTAATGCAAAATTTTCTTCCCAGCACCTGTGATTTGTTTGTCTTCTTTCTCTCACTCAGTGATCCCTTTTCCTTATACTTTTCAGTTCTGGGGTCCATCGTTTCTTAGAGCAGCTCAGCTCCACCTCTTTTTTTTTTTTTTTCTTACTGTGATACTCTTCTGCCTCTTACTTCTTCCCCATTAGGGTATTCATCCCAGGGACCCATATGCAAGCAATCCAGACAGGTGGACAAATTCAGAAAGATTTGTTTTGCATTTAGGTAGTTCAGTGAACAAAGGCTGGGTTGAGTGTGTGCCTCTCCTGCCAACAATTCTGCTATGATCTTTTGTTTACATTCCCCCTGGAGATTCTTTTGTTTGTGGCACTCCTCAGTATCTTGTGTTCCACATTGGGTCTCTGAGGACTTGGTTTCCTGTGCCTGGATATACATGGGTTTTTAATAATTGCTATGAGTAGCTCTATAATTTGCATCCATGGTAGGAGTGACACAGCCATATGTCTCTGTGTGACCCCCAAGCTGTGTGAGGACCGAGTGCAGGAGATGGGTACAGACTCGTGACTCTGGAAAGGAAATTTCCTGCCTGATCTCGGAGATTATTTTTCTTTTACTTTGATTCAATGTTTTTGGAGTCCTTATCCAATCCCAAACATCCTCCAGAGTTCTAATCAAGTGGACTTTGTCCTTTTATTTGCTAATTCTGAGAGGAGACTTTTCTACAGGATGTCTTACATTGCCATGTTGTTGATGTCACTAGCCAAATCTTACATTGATTAGAAGTTACATTTTATCTGCAGCAAGATACATGTAATGATGCATAGCCTGGAGTTACATGTCTTTCACCAGGTAATTTCTGAGATTCCATCATTGCTTTCTTCAGCCAGTGGTACTATCTCTTCCTAAGTACCAGATGCACCCCTCATATTCCACAAGGCACTACTGTCTCCTAATACAAAACCCAGAGGGAATCTTCCTAAGCCACTTCCTTTTTATACACTCACCCAATAAACCAGCATTTACTATTCCCACTAAAAAATATACTTTTTTCTTATTGCTTTCCTGGCTGGGTGATCATGGCTAATAGATTCATGCCTAGTACCCCACCCACCTATGATCCCATCATTTGTGTTAAATGCTTCACTAGCATTAGTCTTGTTGTTACCTTCTTGATAGTTAATTATTTTATTGTTTATTACTAAGTGCAACTATTACAAAAACCAATGGAATATAAGTATAAAATAGATGTTTTTTTTTGCCATAACTATTAAATTGAATAGTTTAAAAAGAATCAAGAAAGAAAAAAAGATTTTTTTGAAATTCTGTGGAATTAGATGTTGGTAAGTGCACTCTTAAAAACTGGGAAACATATCTTTAAAGAAAAAATTCTCCTCGGATATTTTGATGTCTCTTTAAGCTATTGATATATCTTGAGGAAATCCAAAACCGATGACAACATAAGCCTGAGATTTAAGTTATCAAAATATCGTGGAATCTATATTCAAGCTGACATACTAAAAAAATGTAATTGCTTTAGAAATAGAGTTTGTCAGAATAGTGACTCAATTTGTTTAAGGGGAAGTTTATATTTTAAAAAATCATCTTAAACATCTATTAGATACAATACTAACTTATTTGATCAGTAAGTATGTCTAAGTTCAGGAAGAACATACCTAAGTAGATTAAAATGTATGCTTACTTGTATTGTAATATTAATAGCTCAAAAGTCATGGCTGTATTTTTTTCATTAAACCAACAATATAATCTCATTTTCCGAAGATGTTCCCAAATTATATATACTTAATTTTTAAAACATTTAGGGTTAGTCATAAGAATACTTTTTCTTTTAACATTGAAAATATTGCAAGTTCAGTTTCTTTAATTCCTGAGATTATAGCAGCATTTAATTTGTACTTAATCACCTTTAGGCCAATTAGAATACAGCTGTTTTAATAGATTTTTAAAGTTAATTTGGCATTAATCTTTGCTCGGATGTGTAATCCTTTGGAAGCTATAGACAAAACTTTGGAGGAGGGACTAAGGACAAGCAGCCATCTGGGCAACTCCAAAGTCCATCTGAGTGGTTACAATATCCTGTTTGTTTCCAATGAACTTTTCAGTCTCAGATGGTTGTTTTGGGTCTCTGAGCCTTTCAAGAGTCCCGAGTTGGGAAAGGGAGCCCAACACTCCAGGGACTATAAGAAGATGAGGAGCTGGAATAGTAGTGGAAAGGATTTAAACAATTTGGGGGAAGGTCGAAGGTGAAAACCAAGCAGAAAGGAGTATGGGGTGCTGAGAAGATAGGGGTTTTAAATAAGCCAGTATGGGGAGATCTCATGTTTCCTAAAGTGGCCACTGAAATTCTGGGGAATTTTAGTGAAATTATACCATGGAGAAACAAAGGAAACCAAATTAGCTCCATAGTAGCTAAGCATATAATCAGAAGGTTCTTAAGAGCCAGAGAGCCAAAATTTGGGGATTTCCCCTAGTGAATTAAGGCACCAAGACAACTAAAGTTGAAGACCCTCCCAAAAAAGGAAGATAAAAATTCAAATGATATCTCAACGAAGAAAAGAGAAGAGACAGTCTTCACAAAAAAGAACCAGAAAGAATCCTGTTCTGTGGAATGGGCCGGGAATTAAATCCCTCTCACAAAAGCCAAGAAGACTTCCACTCGAGGAAGTTTCTCATTCAACATACAGACAGAAGCTAGAAATCCTACTCCAAGGAGTAGGGATGAAATCCCACCAAAAAGAGCCAAGGTGTCTTCTGTCCAGGAAGCTTCTCATTCAAACCAAAAGAGTTAGGGAGTGAATCCTTACTCAGTTACATCTCAACACACAAAAAGAGCACTCTCAGTCAAAGTCATATTCTTACCATAGGTCAATGGACAAATCTTCTGGAGCATGGATCAAGAGTTAGATACTCAGCAGACTCCAGATATCCAAGGAGGTAGAGAACAGTAGGTCTGTGGTGCACCTGTGTCATTCCTGAGAGAGGTCTAGAGTACAGTGGATGTTCCGATCATATCCTAGTCACGACACCAGTAACTGTGAAAGGAAAACCTGCAACCACCAATAGACAAGGGTAATATTATTCAGGGGCTGCTTTAGCAGGAGAGAGAGTAGAACTCAATTCCATTGAAACAAAGGACAGCAAGCTTTTAAAAGGCTGAAGAGGGTTAATGAAAAGGCACTGGAAGACGAAAGGGGTTTGATTTTCTGAGGCTGCAATTAGGACTACTTGGTTTTGAATGTGTTCCTTTGTCATAATTAAGCTGCCACTGTAAGAGCTTGAATGAGAAGGAATTACCAGTTAGGAGCCTCAGGTGCCTGGGTAGTCAGGTGGGGGGTGGGGTGGATTTGGAGGACAGTGGATATTTAGAAACTGTTTAGGATCTGAAGTGGTATTTTTTTTCCTTTTATCTCTTGCAGTCTTAGTTGTTTTTTCTGCAGTCCAACAGTTGCAAGATTAGTGTCAAGGTAATTCAGGATGAGGGAGGGAGCATTAGGGGCCTGCAAGGACTAAACTGGCAGATTGGTTGAGAAAGAAAAGACAGTGTTGCTTAGGGCCTATATCAAAGTTGGGCAAACAAATATAGACTTTCATATTTAAATTAAAATGAAATACGATAGGAATATCATTTGTCTGTTTACAAACTAAAATGAATTTAAATTAATTTACCATTCCCCAACCTTCTTGCTTTGGAGAATAGACCTTTAACTCTCCACTTATGACTTAAAATTGAATTAGAAGAGTGTATTGTTACAACCAAAACAAAAAACTTTAATTATGCCATATTTCATTGATGTCCTGGCATTTTTTTCATATATAGAGATGCCAAGGTGAGGCAGAAAACACACTGAGAGGAGCATTTAGAGAGGGGCAGCTTAACTCACTATTACTTTAAAGAACATAAACCAGTGTTATGGTGTTCCTGTTTATTTGTTTCTGCATTTGTGCAAATTTATTTTTTGCTAACATGTTTTGAAGTGGCTTATAGTAAAGACACAATTAACTGAGATTGAGCCATTAATAGGAATTGTTCTTAGCTAGCATTTATTGCACTTGAATTCTATGTTGTATTTGAAAATGCCCTGTATTAAAAATTAGAGATTGGGGCAGGCCACGGTGGCTCAGCAGGCAGGAATGCTTGCCTGCGATGCCAGAGGACCCGGGTTCGGTTCCTGGTGCCTGCCCATGTAAATAAAAAAAAAAATTTTTAATTTAAAAGGGTGGGTGCCGTGGCTCAGCAGGCAGAGCTCCGACCTGCCATGCTGGAGGTCTGGAGTTCATCCCTGGTGCCTCCTGCCCATATGCAAATTTAAAAAAAAAAATTAGAGATTGTAAATTTGGGAGGAAAAGTGATGTCTATAATACTACGTATGTATTTTTTTCCTTTCCTTTCTCCTTACCCTCCTCACATTCGTAATTGAAAAGAAAAGAAACTTTTTAGCTATCTGACACAGCTTCCAAATTTAGTTAACCATAACAAAAGGTGCCTATGATAATTTTTTAATACATGGTTTGATTTCATGTTGCTTAGATATGTGTACATATAGATGAGGGTAGAGGAGGGGGGGTTGTTTTTTAACATGGCTGTGTAATAGAGATTTTATTTTTTATGAGTGGCTAAAAAATCTATAAAAATAAAATTTGGGACTTACCTACTTACAGATTTTGTAATTGCAATATGAAACCTTCATTAATATATATTTTTTGCCACCCTACCCCAAAGACTACATCAGATTAATAACTATACATCTTTTTGCTCCATTTTCTTCAGTAGTTTCTAGGCCATACAAATTCTACCACATTGCTTATGTGTCTGTTATATACACCTGAGGATGTTTACAGTTATAACTTTCTGAGCCTTGACATGGAGGAAAGGAAAGTGCTGAAATTTTAAAGTTATTTTAGCACCATATTCTATGCCTGCCAAGTCCTCAAAAATATATTTAAATCTTGTTGTTTAAAATAAGGGAGCAGGCATTTATTTTTTTTAAGTATCCAATATAACAGATGCAGGAACTTTTTAGTAGATTCAAACACAAAGGGAAAAATATCTATTTTACCTAATAAAAATGTCCATTTTTTTTTTAAAAAAAAAAGATTGAAGAGGTTCTTTACAGCTGTGATCTCTTCATTCCATTAAGGAAATTATTAAAGATTGCTTCAGGATGTGGCCAAAGTAATGAAGTGCTCAGAGTAATGTCTTATGTCATTCTCACAACTAATGGCTTCTGAGGAGCCATTTTAAATATTAAAACTCTTAAACTTATCTTTTTTAGTATTTGTGATTTGGTGTAAGTAACTCTACTCATACATATGTGTTCCCTTGTACATTTGGGTGAATGTATGTTTATTTGTGAACCTGTAGAGGAAATTTGGTTGGAATCTAGGGAGTCAGGTTGACCTCTATTCCATCAACATGCATTTGAATTTGGGGTGAATAATATGTCTAAAATGTGCCAAACATCATACTTCAAACTTCTTTTATTTATTTATTTATTTCACCTCTCTCCAGGCCTCAGTACAAAGCAGATTACATGCAGCTATATTAATTGTAGACTTCATGAGGGTAGGGACACCTAACTATTTTGCAATGTTTTGCAAGCTTCCATCTCCAGAGAAGGTGTCTTGGATGTAATATAATATTTAAAAGAGCAATCTTCAGAATCAGATTGCCTGAGTGGGAATCTAGTATTGCCACTTGCTTACTGTGTGATGTTGAGTAACTTGCTCATGCCTCAGTTTCCTGAAACATAAAATAAGGATAATAAGAGTCATATATAAGATGGTTGCAAAGATGGAATGAGAGATGTTTCATACAACATGCTTAGCACAGCACCTGGAACATAGGTACTGCCCCTACCACCACAAATATTTGCTGAATATCCATGCACCACTGAACTCCTTCCCCGTCTGTTTTATCTGATGTACCAACCCCAGGTGCTTGCCCCTATAATGCGTTCAAAGTTTACTCAGTCCAAGGGGTAAATCTTGGTTATCCTCACTTACTATTGTAGTTCAAAAGTATGAAATAAATCGGTACGACTTTAAGAAGTATCTACTCATTTTGGTGAGCTGTTTTCCTCTACAGTTAAAATTTTCTCAACGACTCTTCTACCTTGTCGTCTGTACTCAAAATCACTCTGGAACATAAACCAGAATTTACCACTTCTCTGTTTTCCCATTTCAGAGTAAAAGACAAATTTCTTCCAATGTTCAACTTGGCCCTTTCTGACCAGGATTTCCCATGCCCCTCTGGTTTCTTCTTCCACTATCTAGTCCCTAATATCCATGCTTTACCTCACTTTAACTCAGCACTTTGCCTACTTCTTAAGTCGTGATTTTCTATACGTTGCTCTGGTTAGTATAGCATTGATTACACTGAGAGAGACCTTCTTAGAAACTCTTATTAGAAAATCACTCTTGGGTATAGGCAACATTTATAAAGTTGTATTGCATCCTCCTTTACAATAATATTATACAATTTCTTCCAGATGAAGAATATTGGGAAAAACATATTGGGGATAATGGTCTTTTTTGAGTGATTACTTCGCTATCTTATCCTACCCTAAATATTAAAGAACTTTCTGTCTTTGAAATGGCAATTAGACAACTTAAATTCAAATATAGTTACTCTTGAAAACAATAGTATATACATTTCACAATGTTTTATGAACTTCAAACAAAGCTCTGTTTTGTACCTGGAAACTTTCTTTTTTCTTTTTTTTCCTACTTATAATGTATTTTGCCCTTTTGAAATTATGCATCTTATGCAAGGAATTTGACATGTGGTGTGAAACTCAAAGTGAACTCCATATTAGAACAATTTAAATAAAAGATTGTTTAGTTCAGTCAATATATAGACTGCAGATGACAAAGGCAGGGAAATATTTATAGTTCAATTTGCTCATTGAATCTGTTTCCTAGACCAAAATATGGGTAAGTCCTACTAGACTATAATTTCACTAAAAAACAAAGATCCTAACATTCATAAACTTTTCCTAAACCAAAGCCAAAATGAAAGATTATCCTGAAGGACGGCAGAGTGTGTAAGAACTATATATTGACAATAGTTGAACTTCTCAGGTAGTATCTATCATGTGCTGGCAAAGTTAGAGAAAGCCTCCAAACCACCATGTACTACAATGAGAGGCCCTTGTATTCATGAGGATTTGATGTCTTCTCCCACTTAAAAAATTTCACTTTTAAATCTACATCAAGTCTTTTTTCTGGAATACCTAAATATATTATCTTATTTGGTGGAGCTTTGTGTTACACTTCATCTTATATGTTTTTGACGTCTTCATGGTAGTATAAGAAATAGTTGGAACATATATGGTAAGTACTGTGTGTGTGCACATGTGTTTATGTGTGATCCATATGAGGAGATAGAGAGTAGCTGTATTTGTTGGTATGGTGTAACTAAAACTCTGCTTCTCTTTATTTCAAATCAGTGTGGGCACTGATCTTACTAGGGAATAGAACTTGCAACTGGCTTAAATTTATTTGAAAAACTCACGATTCATATTTTTTCCTAAACACATGAAAAGCCAAATAAAATCTTTAATAGAAAAACTCACTATGTAGTGTTATCTGGTGAAAAAATAGCTAAGGATTTTTTTCCTTTTAATTTTACAACATTTTCTATTGTCCTACAACTGGAATATTTCTCAAAGAGCCTGAGCCTGAATTTAGTGCTAAAGGATGAATAAGCTTGACCCATGTAAAGGGATCAGAGAAAGAGAAGGGAATAAAAATTACTAAATTTCTTTTTATGCATAAGATGAAACCTGCTGAATTACAATGAGCTAAATTGGTCATGGTTTCACTACCTACTGGGGAGTCTGGAACAGGGTGACGTTCATATACTTAGGAGTGATGGGTTCCATCACCACTGTGGGCAACATCATAGTCTGCACAGAGGTCACTAAAATTAGTGACTAAGTAGGTCTATTAGATTTGGCTATAAAGAGATTACTAGAGTATATTTAATGGAGTGATAGGAATGGAAATCAGATGACAGAGGAAAGAAGAGTCAATGGACAACAAAGCAGTGGTGACAGTGAATATAAATCCTTGCTATTCAAAAATGCTTATAGACTGTTCTAGTTTGCTAGCTGCCAGAATGCAACACATCAGAGACAGATTGGCTTTTAATAAAAGGGGATTTATTTTGTTAGTTCTTCAGAGGAAAGGCAGCTAACTTTCATCTGAGGTTCTTGCTTATGTGGGAAGGCACAGGATGGTCTCTGCTGGCCTTCTCTCCAGGCCTCTGGGTTCCAACAACTTTCCCCGGGGTGATTTCTTTATGTATCTCCAAAGGCCTGGGCTGAGCTGCAAGGGCTGAGATGAGGTATGCTGAGCTGCTTGGCTGTGCTAAGTTGAGCTGTCTCATTTAAGAACCAGCCAATTAAGTCAAACATCATTCATTGCAGCAGGCACATCTCCGAGCTGACTGCAGATGTAATCAGCAACAGATGAGGTTAACGTACCATTGGCTCATGTCCACAGGAGAAGAACTAGGTGCCTTCACCTGGCCAAGTTGGCAGTTGAATCTAACTGCCACATAGACCAAAAACATCAATGCCACTTAGGGGTTTGTTAGAAATTCACAATCTCAGGACCTTTCTCATTACTACTGCCTCAGAATATGCATTTTAACAAGATCTCCAGGTGATTGCTAAGCGCATTAAAGTTTGAGAAGCACGGATATAGATATTCGTTTCAAGAATGTTGGCTCTGAAAGAAAAAAACCAAAATAAGGCAGTAAGAAAATATATAATTCCTGAATTTTTAAATTATTATTATGAAAGAGACTGAGCATATGAAAAATGATGATGGACAAGGTTTAAAATACATGGTTTGCATATAATATCAAATAAAACATTTAAAAAAGTAGACATTACTCTCAGCTCATAGATTGGAAAATTAGGCTAAGAGGTTAAAGTACTTTTTAAAGTTACAGAATAGCTTGAAGAACCATTTTTCAAATGTGGATTTGTCTGTCTTCATAGCTCATACCCATTATTTGCGGTTAAGCTTAATTCTTACTGAGAAGAAACATATTGAATTAAACAATAGATGGAAATGATGACAAATGACTGTGATTTTTAATTTTTGTATTATTACTGATGGGACTAAATGGGATAGGAATGACTTCATTTATTCATTTCCTTCAGTCAATTTGGCTGAGGAATAATCAATGGCAATTTTTAGAAAATATTTTGTGAAGTGGTAGATTTATGATGGTTACTATTATATAAAAATATTATGAAAAAGTGAACTAAAATCTAATTTCCTACAGACACACTCAAGTTTCCTACCTGGCAGCCTAAGGGTACTGTGGTACTCATCGCAGATAATCTTCACTGTTGAGCTTCTATCTGTGATCAGCACTGTTAACCATTTTCCAAGTATTATGCTTAGATGACAGAAACTGCCTGGGCCAGTGCATATACTAGGGTTACAAAGCACATATATTAGGGCTACAAAAGTCTGGCCCTCTTGATTCAATTTGGTACAACTGGAGAGCATCTTAACTCCAAAATGCTATGTGGGTTCAGATGAGGCCTCTGTCACAATCGCATCATAGTTCAGTTCAATGGTGTGTTTAAGCCAGCTTCAAATCGCTTCTTAGAGCCAATCGTTTGCATCATTTTCAATTTCTTATTTAGGGAAGTTATGAAGAAAACTTTAAATTGGTCATGGCAGGATTATATGGATCAAGAAAATCAGCAAATGCTATAAATCAAAAATCCACCCCCCACAAGGGAGTCCATTGTTAAACATTCACAAGCACACCCTTTGTTCAGCTCCTTCCTCTGCTCAGGCCTGCATTTCTTAATTCTTTATATATTTAATTCAATAAACCTCTTGGATGCAAATTTTCCTTCCAACATCTGTTTTCAAGAAGCCTGGAATATAAGACATCCCAAGATAATGAAAGTTTTGTTAACAATTTACAGCAGGGGTTGACAAACAACAGCCCAAGAACTGGATTTGTTAATAAAATTCTATTGAAACACACCTATGCCCATTTATGTACTTACTTTCAATGGTTGCTTTTATGCTGCAATAGCAGAATAAATATGGTCCACAAAGTCTAAAATGCTTACTATTTGGCCCTTTCTATAAAATGTTTTCTAACCCCTGGTCTACTGAATATCTCTAAGACAATTTAAGCTAGAGGTATCCAAAACTAATCTTATTCTCCTTATGTTCCATTTCCTAGGCTTTATCATTGCATCTGTTTTAGATGCCTGAATCCACATTTCCCCTCTATCCTACTACACTTATGTTCAGGATCTTATATATTTTAGGGGTAGTCTTTCATCTGTTATCCTTGCCAGCCACTTCTCTCTACATCAGTAGTTTTCTCTATATAAAGGGAGAGAATTAGTTTTCTAAAACAGATTTTATCAAGCATTTATCTAATTAAAACCTCCAATCACCATTAACTAAACCCCTTAATTTGGTGTAGTTTTTCATTTTTTATATGTCCTAATGTCTTCCCAGCTTTATTTTTCAACATTCCCGTTCAATACAGCCTCTACTATGTCACCACAGATGATTGCTATACAAATCAGCAAAGCTCATTGTTCTCTTATATCTTAGTATATACAAATCCAGCTGCTTATGATGATCTTACCTTCTCTGATAGTTAAAATTTGAGGCATTGTTCAAGATCCAGCTCAAATATTCTTTCCATTGTAAGGCTACCATCACCCTCCTGGACATACTTAGGCTCTCTTTCCTTGGCATTCACAAAACATGTTGTGTTTATCTCTACTGTGTACCAATTGTGTTTCAGTACTTGTTTTTGCATACAGTAGGGCCAGTATTGTTTGAACATGTGACTGAATTCTCTGGAACATGGACAATGCTTTAATATTGCTTTTTGTCTTCTCCAGAATTTAGCACAATGTTTGACGAATAAGCAAATAAGAATACATCCCTCAAACTACCCTGAGATTTGTCTTAGAGGAGGTTTAAGCATTATTCAGGGGTATAAAGCATATATGCTATAATATAGATTATTACCAAATTTCAAGAGTGGAAAAAGACGACAGCTTTCTGAGAATATATTTTAGTTTGAAGGCTTTAATTTTTACCAGGAAAAAAGGCCTTACTTGCACTCCTAGGCCTAGAGAAAAAAAATTGTTGGATTTTTAAAGATATTTCATTGTTTGGTTTATGGTCTTCACTGATCAAGGCAAAGAACAAACATCCAAATTCCCTTTCTTGACATTTTTGTATATCTTGTTGAAGACTCATTATAGAAGATTAGATAAATTATGCAGATGGCATTTTATCAACTGTTTCTTAAAATCATACCCTGAGACATAGTTTCAAAGGTTCATATTCTCTGACATCTTCTATAAGACTGGACACAGTTCTCTAATTCAAAGCATTAAATTGGCTTTTGCAGACAGAATAGAGCTCGGTTTTCTTTTGCAATTGTCTTGGGTACATGTGTGCTGCAAAGCTGTTATGGCTTTATTTTGAAGCATTTCAAATAATTTGGAATTTCTCAGACAATGACATTCAAAACCTTCCAAATATGATAATCGAGAAAATTAAATCGAGAAGACCAGGCTATTTGATAATTTAGCACTGTTCCAAATACTTCAGTGGCATCAATTTAGTAGATCACAACTTCATCAGGAATAGTACTTGAATCAGTGGCATTTCCTATGACTAAAATTTATCAGGCCCAAATATAAGGCAACCAAACCTGGGAAAAAGAATTGACCCACTAGAGACATAAGACGTAGAATTGATCCAGTAGTTTTACTCATGTTCATACAAACATTAAAAATTGCTTTTAGAAAAAAAGCCCATTGAAAATAAGACTTTTTAACAATGTGAAATGTGGAATTTTAATCTTTGATGTATTACTAACTTAGTATTTGACACCAACAGACACGAAATAAGATTGTTTTACCATTCTTTAGGCAAGAAGTACATTTTTTTTTGCATTTTATCCAAGCTTATTACTATTGCCAGCATGGTACGAAGTTCAATATGCAAGTTATTTTAAAAATTGAGATTTCATTTTAGGTGGATTGAAAGGAGACTTTTTAAAAACACAACCAGTTCTCTTTCTAGAAAAAAAAATTGCTCCTTTCATCTCTCTTACATAAGCAAAAACCTACCTAATTTAGTACAAACATGATGAGACAAACATTCTTTTTTCACAAATCTTAATTTTTCTCCTAATTACCTACTTAGTTTTATTTTTTTCTTCCCTTGTTATTTGGTGTAAACATTTGGTGTTGATGTTACCTTGTGTTTAATGGTCCATTATGGACTGTATTTCAGATTTCTAAGTACCCAGAAAACTTATATCTTCCCATGCAAATACAGGCATAGATTATTTTATTGTGTTTCCCTGTATTGTGTTTGCAGATATTTCATATTTTACAAATTGAATGTTTGTGGCAAACTTGCATTGAGTGAGTCTATTGGTGCTATTTTTTTCTAACAGCAAGTGCTCAATTCATGGTTCTCTGCTACATTTTGGTAATTCTCACAATATTTCAAACCTTGTCATTATTATATCTGTTGTGGTGCTCTGTGAACAGTGATCTTTGAGTTTGCTATTGTCATTGTTTTGGGCTGTCACAATTGTGTCCATATAAGATGGCAAACTTAATCGACAAATGTGTGTTCTGACTGCTGCACTGATGGGCCCTTCCCCATCTCTCTCCTCCTCAGGCCTCCCTCTCCCTAAGGACACAAAAATATTGAAATTGGGCCAATTAATGGCCTTGTAATGGCCTCTACATGTCCAAGAAAGAAAGAGTTCCACATTTTTCATGATAGATTAAATGTAGAGATAATTGAGCTTAGTAAGGAAGACATGGAAAGCTGAGATAGGCCAAAAATTAGGTCTCTTATGCCAGATAGTTAGCTAGTTTGTGAATGCAAGGGAAGAGTTCCTGAAGGAAATTAAAAATGCCACTCTAGTAAACACACAAATAGGAAAGCAAAACAGCCTTACTGTAACTTTGGAGAAAATTTTAGTGGTCTGGATAGAAGATAGAAGATTGGATAGTGCCAATATCCCCTTAAGCCAAAATCTAACCCAGAGCAAGACCCAAACTCTCTTCAATTCTTTGAAGGTTGAGAGAGTTGAGGAAGCTGTAGAAAACAAGTGTGAAGATAGCAGAGGTTGGTTCATGAGGTTTAAGGAAGGAGGCTATGTTTATAACAGAAAAATACAGGGTAAAGCAGCAAGTGCTGATATAGATGTTGCAGCAAGTTATCCAGAAGAACTAGCTAAGATAATTGATGAAGGTGGCCACACTAAACAAGAGATTATAGTATAGATGAAACAGCCTTATATTAGAAAAGATGCCACCTCTAGAACTTTTATAGCTAGAGGGCAGAAGCAAATGTCTATCTTCAAACCTTAAAAAAAACAGACTGATTCTCTAGTTAGGGGCTAATGCAGCTGGTGACTGTAAGTTGAAACCCCTACTTATTTACCATTCTGAAAATCCTAGTGCCCTTAAGAATTTTGCTAAATCTACTCTGCTAGTGCTCTATAAATGGAACAACAAAGCTGGATGACAGCACATCTGTTTACAGCATGGTTTACTGAATATTCTAAGTCCATTGTTGATACCTACTGCTCAGAAAAAAAAAGATTATTTTCAAAATATCATTGCCCATTGATAATTTACCTTTTCACCCAAGAGCTCTGATGGAGATGGACAATGAGGTTAATATTGCTTTCATGCTTGCTAACTCAATATCTATTCTGCAGGCCATAGAATAAGGCTTGACAGGAATAATTTTGACATTCAATTCTTATTATTTGAGAAACACATTTTGTAAAGCCTTAGCTACCATAGATATTGATTCCAATGATGAATCAGGGCAAAGTAAATTTAAAACCTTCTGGAAAAGATTCACTATTCTATATGTCATGAGGAACATACATGATTCATGGAAAGAGGTTAAAATAACAAAAAAACAATAGTTTGGCAGAAGTTGATTCCAACCCCATGGATGGCTTAGAGCAGTTCAAAAATTCAATTGGGGAAGGAACTACAGATATGGTTGAAATAGCATGAAAACTAGAATTAGAAATGGAGCCTGGAGATGTGATTAAATTGTTACAATCTCATGATAAAACTTTGCCATGGATAAGCAAAGAAAGTAGTTTCTTGAAATGGAATCTACTCCTGCTGAAGATGCTGTGAACATTGTTGAAATGACAAAAACAAAAAGGATTTAGAATATTACATAATCTTAATTGACAGAGCAGTGGCATAGTTTGAGGGAGTTGATTTTGATTTGGAAAGAAATTATACTGTGGGTAAAATGCTATCAGAAAGCAATACATGCTGCAGATAAATTTTTCATGAAAGGAAGAATCAATCAATGTGAAAAATTTCATTGTCTTATTTTAAGAAATTTTAACAGCCACCCCAACTTTCAACAACCATCATTCTGAACAGTGAGCAGCCATCAACATCGAAGCAAAATCCTCCATAGGCAAAAAAGATAATGACTCAGTAAAGGCTCAGATGATGTCTAAATATTTTTTTAGCAATAAAGAATTTTTAAATTAAGGTATGTACACCTTTTTTTTTAGATATACTTCTATGCATATTTCATGGACTACAGTAGAGTAAACACAACTTTTATATGTACTGGGAAACCAAAAAATATTCACTTGTCTTGCTTTATCATGATAGTTGATTTACTGTGGTGGTCTGAAATTAAATCCACAATATCATGCCTGTAAAGCAAAATGCACTTTTTTCTGATGGTATTAATATATGCTTAGTATCACCAGAAAGAATACCAGTTTCTACTAAGTTTGGACTGCGTATTAGCTTTTTCCTAAATCCTTCACATTTTCTATCTAATGCAGTGCTGGATTCATAATGAAGGAAGTAAATATATCTCAATGTTTTGGTACTCATTCTTATTGCACCACACTCAAACATTCATCATTATGTTACACTTTCCTAAGAGACAATAACTGAGACTGTTTACAGTATGGCAGATAACAATGGTGCTGGGGAATCAGTCAGAAGGAGCATGGTATAAAATGCAGCACTGTGGATTTATTTCATTTTGTCTGTTAACAGAGAGTAAATGTGTGAAGGTAATTGTCCTTTCAGAAATTAAAAAAGGTTACATAAAATAATTTTCACTTAATGGAACATACTTCTGAATAGGTTTCCTATTTGATACATAACCTGTGTCTGAGCTTCTTATCACTATCTGGTTAATGCTAAAAGCAAAATTGAAAACATTTTTATTATTTTTCTTCCTTCAATACCTGAAATAAAGAAAAACTTATGATCTGTTCTTTCATTTCATTGCAGCTGAGTCTTTCCTAAAAACGAACCAGCAGATGTCATTAGTAGGTTAACTGATGCAATAATACTCCTATGAATAAACTAGCATTTCTTGATTTGAATTGCTTTCTCATTTGATTGGTACTCTGTAATTGGATTCTACAAAATGTATAGAAAGAACACCAGGAATTCAGCTTTAGATGTTTCAATTAGCATTTAGAGGCCTCAGAAATTATTGCATTTTTAATTTGCTAAGTACACAGCATTTGTTACTAATAATTAGACACACGTTGCTTTTACAAAAGCTCTTTCCAATGCAGTCTTGTAAAAATGATGCCAAAAAGAAAGTGTGTTAATAGCCTAGTAGTATGTTTATCTTTCAGTTACAAGCAAGTAGCCCCTACTCGGGATTTACAAAATGGAAGAAATAGGATCACTTAAGGCAAACCTCAGGACAGACTTTGTCCTGGCAGTGAGGAAGAAATGAGAATGCCTTAGAGAACTTGTAAGGCAGGTGATATCACCAGTGAATGCAGACCAAAATTCAAGAGGGATGTGGAGTGCCACTTTAGATATAAGCCATTTTCCAGAAAAGCTGCTGAAGTTTTGTAAAGCAGAACTGCTACTTATTTCAGAGAGTTATTGAATTCACAATTTGTGTAAAGGCCAAAGAGTCCCATGTTAAAATCATTATCAATCCAGAGCCCAGAACAACCCTAAGTGTCATCGTTATAGAAAAATGTCTTGTGAGTCAGGGATAAATATACAGTTTGATTACAATAATTCATTATTTTAAAATTTTATCATTTCATATTTAATAATAACATTTTTAAAGTTTGAAATTGGTGTAGAGAATTGATAATGTCTAGGTCTTTTCAAATTATGTTGATAGAGGGAAGAGAAGCTTCTCTTTTTGTGTTCCTAATTTTTCTATAAACCTCTTTAATTCTTATTATTCTGTATAGTTTTATATTATGTCTAGATGAAAACAGCATCATATATATTCTCTGATTTTGAAGGTTTTACTCTATAGAAAATTTTGAGGTAGAGAAGTTGATATTGTGCTTTAAATTCAGAATTACAAGGCAAGAAGAGTCACCAAACAGTGATATTGCTGAAAGAATCATTATACAAACAGAATTAAATGACCAAAATTGAACATAGTTCAAGAAAAGCTAATGTGTTTAAAGCAATAATTCTAACTTAACAAAAAGTTCTACGAAGATTAAAATCATGTATATCCTGTGTGCTCCCTTATCTTTCATTCTGCTTTGTATCACTGTTTATATCTTTAAGAATACTATAGGCTCAAAATATACAATGTTTTTCACAAGGTTATCTGGCCAAAACACTGATTGTCTTATAATCCTCTCATTAATTGCAATCTATTATCTTATTTATTTAATTATTTTAAATGACTAGATTATTACCATGCAGTAATTAATATACTTTTACTTGCAGTAATAAATACACTTTTAACTGCATGGTAGAGATGCAACATATTAAACACAAAAGGAGTTTTTCACTCCAAGTTGTAGCTAAAGTGCTTACCTATATTTAAAAGAGAATATTGAAACACTAGCAAAAATCTGAATGGTGTGTTTAGTCATTGCAGATATTATTTAACTGAGATATAATGGTAACTTACATGATTCCAAGTCCCGAGCTAAATATAAGAATATTCCTTCAATGCTTCCATTTCTACAAGAAATTTCTTTTGTCATCAGATCATATCATTACCTTGATTAAAATATTTCATTGACTGTCCATTTAAAATTTAAAAAAATAGCTAATTTTATGACTCATTCATTTAAGAAAAATTTACTGAAACTTTTATGCACTAGGCATCAGATATAGGATAATAAACAAATCAGATTTGAAACTATCTTTATAGGTGGGCCATGGTGGCTCAGCAGGTGGAGTTCTCACCTGACATGCGGGAAACCCTGGTTCCATTCCTGGTGCTGCCCACGCAAAAAAAAATTTTTAAAAAAGTCTTTATAGAACTAATATTGTAGTAGGTATGAAGAGTTTTGACCACTCCTTACCTCTTAGGAACCCGGGTCTAGGACAAATATTCATTTTTTTGTACTTCAGGAGTAAAATTTGAGGGATTTATTATCAACAATGAAGATAGTTAATAATTCAAGATAATATTTTAAATATTAAAAATTAATCACAGTAATCTATGACAAATAAAATTAAAAATTAAATAAAGAAGTGCCATGCAGAGACATAATAGAGCCTAAGGCAAATGAGAAAATAATTAATAGTGAAATAAAGTTCAGCTCTTGCTGAGAGAATGCATTTAGATGCAGGGAGGGATTAAATATATGGCAATCAGTCTTGCAGACTACCTACCGCAGTCTGTCCTCTGGAAAAAGTAATTCACATCCTTTCCATATGTAAAAACTTTCATCCCTCACCCAAAAGTGTTTTAGTCAATTCAGTCACCAAAGATTATTTTATACTCTAAATTAGACATCTAAAATGGCAATTCTCACCCCACTGAATCTAGCATGCATTGTTGAGAAAGGGCCAGGATAATTATTGAAAGGAAGGAAGGATAAAAATGGAGCAACATGCATATGTAACTATTTCTGTCAATAAAGATAAAGAAGAGAGGGTTGTAAAATGCTGACATTTAAGTGATACTGAATATTAAATAAATAAAAAGGCAAACTGGGCAATAGTATTAACATTAAACTATTGAGTGATTTTGATGAAGAATATATTCAATGTGGGAAAGAATTCCAGAGACTATGAAAAAATATTGTTTTTTGTTGTTGATAAATAAATGACCAATTCTCTAGGTAAGGGATACATGACCTTAACTGCTTAACGTAGTTCTACAAAGCAGAAGACCCAGGAGCACACCCAGCTGCAGCAGTCTTCATGAAGGTACCGACTGCTGAGGATAACGTCTGATTTGAAGACAGTATTCTAAAGATGCTTTTACTAGGGGGTGCAAGGGTAGTTCAGTGGTGGAATTCTTTCTGCCATGAGGGAGACCCAGGTTCTATTTCTGGCCCATGCACTTCCCAAAACAAACAAACAAGCAAGCAAACAAACAAGCAAAAATTCAATAAATGGTGCCGCAATAATGGGATACTCCCATGGAAAAAGAATGAAATGTGATCCCCGCCATACAGCATACCCAAAAAAAAAAAGGCACTTTTACTGGATTTCTTTTACTCTTCAACATGAGATTTTTGGTTCTCAACTAGCCCGTCTGAACTCTTCAGTCTGGTCTGGCTATGTGCTCTCTTTTGTTTACAAGTATAAGGACAGGACAGAGCTTACTATAAGCTAGGGAAGAGCATAGTTATTTTCCATGAATTTCTTCTTTACACCAGACCCAAATTTAAGATTACACTGCCCTGCAATATCTCTATTATTTTAACTAATAAAGATTATTATAAAAAACGGCAACAATTTAGCAACCTAGCTATAAAAAGCAATAACTTAAGAACTTACTCACTTAAAAAAAAATTAAGATTTCCTTAGTATAAATATAGAATGTTTATTTAACAAATAAATGATTGATAAATATAAGAAATTAACAATCAATAATTTAATATTGTATAATATTATTTATATCAATATTGTTTTCATAGAACTCCATGTTAAAGGATTCATAGTTAAGAATCATAGAATAGTGGCAAAGTAAAACTTACTTCTTTCTGTACACATGAAGACAAAAAAGTGATTAGCTTCCAAGAAATTATTGGAAATACTAAAACACAAGTCACAGAAAAATATTTAGATGGTCTCTAGGAATTTTAAAGAAGGCATTATCAATGTTTTAAATAATTCTGCAAAGCCCTATTTTTCAGATTGCCAAAGGACAAGCATTTCTCATGAAAAATTGGTTCCAAAATAAGAACCTGATTCATGTATTCAGAATTAAAATTCAGGATTGAGAGTAAAGGAGTATTTTCTGCTTTTGAAAGACAGAAGAAATTTTAAAGAAGGAAGTCAAGGAGGAAGTACAAAGCATTAAAGGATTCTTCCCTGGGGGAAAAAATCTGGAAGAAATTTTGTTCACCTGGAAGAAAATTGGGGTTCCTTTTTTAAAAGATTTAAATAAAGAATTGGAGACTCAGTTTTTCCCCAGATTTTTCCTTGATAGCCATGGGAAACAAATTTTAATCAATATTGCTTCAAAATATCCATTTATCTGTAAGTATTTATCAAGCACTAATAGAGCCAGGTCCTGTGCGAAATGTTGGAGATATTGACAAAATAAAGTGCACATAGCCTGTGCTTTTATGGAGCTTACATCCTCAAATCATCCTCAAATAGGAAAGAGTATTAATTACTTAATTAAATAATATTTATTTAATGGAATATTCATTCTATTAAAGTTACAAAACCTTATCTGAAAGAAAACAAAGGGAACTTATGCTGGTGGTTGAGGAAATACTTCTCTAAGTCAATGAGTTTAAATTCCATTTAAGCTCATTTAATTACTGCATCTGTTTCGTATTACTGCTATAGTAAGTTACAATAGACTTAGTGGTTTAAAACAAAACAAATTTATTAACTTATAGCCTTGGGGATCAAAAGTCAATATTTTGCCAAAAAAAAAAAAAGGAAAAAGAGAATGTCCAATCACATTATCTGGAAGGCTCTAATTCCTGATAAAACTAACATTTCCTTCACCAATAACTCTCAATGACTAGTAGTGCAATCATTTACAAACAGATCAGAGGGTCAATCAAACTGATTCTAGTTTGATGGTGGACATTTTTGTTCCCTGTCCTTAACACAAAACCAGATAAATGTCATCTTTTGCCTCAGTAAAATAAGCAATTTCCCAGTGGGGATTCCTTAACTGGCATCATCAAAAAGTATTGCTTCAGTGGACACAATTTGATGTTTTAGCAATGTGTCTTACAATAAGATAATGCTTGTAGTTTTTCTTTATAGTCTTTTGATTTGGCTGAATTGTTTAAAATGTTACAGTTATAGAGCAATTAAACTATGATCTATGTTAAACAAATTACATAGCCATTTCATGTACTATCATGTTTTGGATAGTAACACTATTTTTCTCCTTCTTTGACATGAAACTACATTGCTTTTGATAATATTGGCTGCTTTAAAACTGGGGGTAGTTCCAAAGTTTCCCTCTCCATATTTCTTTCTTTCTGTACTCTCCCTCTTCCCCCATCAATCAAAGCCTCCATATCAGAATGCCCTTTTTAAAGAGGCCAAATCAATATATATATATTTAAAAGCAGAAAATGGTGAGTTTATAGAACACAGAGAGAAGCATTTTACATATTTAAAGTATAAATAAAGCTTTATGTGTTATTTTGTGTTCAGTGTATAACTATAAAATTATTGATGGGCATATTTTACTTCAAGGAATACAAAGTTCCTTACAAATGAAACCTTTTTTGTAAGTATGAATCTTGCATAAAATTTACATTACATGAGTCAAGCACTTGAAGAAAAATTAGAATCTGGAATAAAAAAACTAAACTATGAGTGAATAGAAAGTTTTTTTTTTTCAGTTGAGAATTAAGGGTAATTGCACTGGAATTATGGAAAATAACAAGTAGCTCTGAAAGTCTGAATTTTTGCAAAATTTCACATCATCACTAACTTAATTTAGAATTTTCACATGAACTGACATTTAAAACAAATTTAAAATTTAGAAGTTACCAGTCCTAGCCAACTATATTTATGCAACATCATAAATAACAAACCTTTGCTTTCTCTTTCTAAAACTGGTAAGATCTTTTATTAATTGTGTGAAACACAATTTCTACCAATAAAAATTAATTATAAGCCTTGAAAAGATTGTCTCCTATTCATTATATATGACTGTTTCATTTTTAATCAGAGCTTCTGCTCACACTGTTCATTTTTCTCATGGTTACAGAATGAAAGAATTGTTAGAAATTGACCTTGATAATTAGGTTCTATAGAAGAAAAATTTTAGTGGTGACAGAATGACAGAATTGAATGATTATCAAAGGACAACCAAAGTTTTTATAAACTTACCATACTTGGAATTTTCTCGTTATAAGCATGTCACTTAAACACTAAGTAAGAATTATTGGTGAGGAAAATAAAATGTTGTGATTTTTCTTCCTGTTAATATGGCATAGATAACTATGTATTCTGCAGGTTAGGGATATATTTGTGCATTCAGAACTAAGTTAAGGAGGAGAAAAAAGATGGGGACACTAAGGGGAAAGAGAAAAAACAGGAAAAGCATTAACAAAATGCAAAAAAAAGTGGAAAATAATCAGTTTTCTATGTCACTTTAACTGAATACTTTTTAGCAGTCACCTGATACTTTATGGTTTTAAATAATATATTAGACATATTCAATTACAAAACTGTGTGACCTGGTCATTTCTCAATGTTTATAATCCCTTAAAGACAAAGGAGACCCAGTAATGGTTGTGGTGGTTTGAAACTGTATGTACCCCAGAAAGTCATGCTCTTAAATTTAATCCATGGTTGTGGGTGTGGACCCAATGTGAGTGGGATCTTTTGATGAGACTGCTTTAGTGATTAAGGTGGATCTTAATCCTATTACTGGAGTCCTTTATAAACAGAATGAATACAGAGAGAGAGAGAAAAACAGCCACAGAAATAAGAAGCTGAAAGCAATGAAACCCAGAAGAGAGGGGAGGAATCAGCAGATGCCATCATGTGTCTTGCTTTATGACAGAGGACCCAAGGATTGCTGGCAGTCAGTCTCCAGAAATAAAGTAGTGCTTTGATCATGGCTTGATTTGACTTTCCCACAGCCTCAAACTGTGAGCAAATAAATTCTTATTGTTAAAAGTCAACCCAGGGTGGGCAAAGGTGGCTCAGTGGCAGAATTCTCACCTGTCATGCTGTAGACCTGGTTTCATTTCTTGCTGCCTGGCCTTGTAAAAAAAAAAAAAAGCCCAATCCATTCCATAGCATTCTGCTTCAAGCAGTCAAGTAAACTAAAACAATGGTCCTTATGATGTGCCATCTCCAGTGACTCAGACTGGACATTTCAACCATGTTTCAATAGGAGCCCTATGTAATGAGGGTCTGGTATCTCATTCATGGAAGTCTCAAAGAGAGTAAGAGTAGGCAGAAGTGTGACAACTGGTTGCTAGAACCCAAATCACTGTAGGGCCCATCTTTCAGAACTTTGTGGCTATTTCTTATCTACCTGCCTCCTCAAATACCCTTCTTTCCTACAAATTCGTAGCCAAGCTGAGAGCCCAGGGGTAAGCTCTAACATTTAGCTAATACTCCTGGGCAATTCTAAGTTTTACTCCCTCTTTTCCCTGGATCATCCTTTTCTTTTCCCAAAACAACTATGTCAGTCTCTGAATTCACATTCTCACATGAAGGGAATATCCTTTCTCTCTAGCCTGAAAAGCCCAAGAAAGGGTGTTGTCTGTCATGTGGCTGCCTGGATGAGTAGGCGTTCCTTAGTGACATCTGTGTGACTCTGCATGTGATAGGAAAAACCAAAATTATTAAAATAAATGTTTATCATAAAATTTCTGGAACAGAAACAGTAATAATCCTCCTTCATGGGCTGGTTTGGTTTTGAAAATAGTCTCTTTCATTATGGTTTGGAAGCTCAGTGGAAAGTCAAAGGAAAAGTAAAATTTCTGTGGCATAAATGAAAGGGAACTTGGGGGGCTGTGAACAGTGATGCTAGGAAAATAAATGATAAAGGTTTGAGTAGGAAAGGAGGGATTATAATATGAAGATAAAGTGCAGTGACAATATCCCTATAGCAAGAATATCTGAGAAACATTTAAGAATTTTTAAGAACAAGCTTTGTAACATTAACCCACAAGCTCCTTGTTTCCAGCCAAGTCCCCAACACCTGTAATCTTAAGGGAGAGAAATAACTTGACTTCTCAACAATACAACTCTTTCCCTCTTTCTCGGTAGTTAGATTCTGTTAATGCTTTATGTTTCAGCCAATGGTCAACCCCTAGTGATGCTTTTCTCAAATTTCTCAAATTCCTTTCTCAAATCTTTTCAATTCTTAAACTCTGTTTATAGACCAACCTCCTCCACATTCAACTGTGTTATCTTTGGCAATGCTTTTAATATATACACCTTTACATTAACTCCTATTATTATTTCATTAATGTGTGCTTCTGTAAATATACAACAAGTTTAAAGTTTGTTGCCCCTTTGTTTACCATCAAATTCCCATCACCGATCAAATTTCTAACACATTCACTCATTCATTCATTCATTCTGTTACTTAAGTAATATTTATTGAGTACCTATTATTTATCAGGTACCGTTCAAGGTGCTGGGAATGAACAAAATAGAAAATACTGCTCTTATGGAATTGATAATCTATTGAGTGAAGGCATATTATAATGACAATAATAGATAACTGAAATTTATAGACAATTAGATAATACTCAAGAAAGATTTGAAGAAAAATAAACTAGGGAAATTTGAATATAGTGCACGCTGAGGAAGGCGATAAAGAGAAAAGATGATATTTGAGTGAAGACTTGAAAGTAGTTGAAGGATTATGCTATGTGGCTCTTTTGGAGATGATCATTTCAGGTAAAGAAAGCAAAAGTTACAAATGAGAGGCATATTTGTAATATTTGAGACATAGCAAGGAGTTAGTGTGACAGGGTTCTTGTAAAGAGAAGCAGGAAATAAAAGCGAGATGAGAGAGGAGCAAATCTCACAATCCTTTTATATTTTGGGTCTTTAAATGACTGATTTTTAACTTGGGTTTTAACTTTTAACTGATTTTTAACAAGGGAAGTCATTGGAATGCTTTGACTGGGGGTGGGGAGGCAGTGAAATGATTAACTTAGTGTTAGGTATGGAGTCCTTAAGGTTCCCACAGGAGACAGTGAGTCAAAGCTTAACAGGTTTATTGGGGTGAGGAAGCAGGGAGAAGGTAGGAAGAAAGCAGATGGGAGCCATCAGTGAGAGGAAAGAAAAGACTCGCTCCTTTTCTGAGATCCAGGTCTTTTAAGGGAAAAAACATGTCAGTAGGGGAGGGTGTCATGTACCACAGCATGTACAGGGGTTATCAGGCGGGAACATTCTTTGATCATAGATTTATGATTGCTTATCTTGTAGACACATCTGTTTTTGCTTCATTTGCCTTCTGTTGTTTGGGGCACCGCCTATCTGGGGCTCTCAAACATCTCTCAGCTGTAAACCTTGAGATTAACTTTTCCCATATGCCTCTGCAAAGGAAGCTAAGGGAAAGAAGATGAGAGAAAGAAACTGAGAGACCTCCAGGTTACAGAGTCCATTTATACATAAAGTTCCTTTTCTGAGACCTGACACAGCTTCCCATAAAGTAACTCTGGATGCTATATTGGGAATTGATTAAGAAATATGAGGCCAAGACAGGAATACCATTTATGAGGCTACTGCAATCACCCAGATGAACAATGATTTAGCTTTAATCCAGAAAAGCAGCAGCAGGGATATCAAGAGAGAAGTCAAGGATGACTCCAGATTTGTGTTGCAAGGAGCTGAAATATGGAGTTGCCATCAACTGAGAGGTTAGAATTGTTGTGGGGCAGATTTTGAGGAGGAAATCAGAACTGATATTTAGATTCCTTGAGTTTGAGATACTGGAGAACTAGATAGTTGGATTTGTGAATCTGGACGGGGCTACAGACATAAATCTGAGATGTAAGGTATTTATAAAATATTTAAAGTCATAAAACTTATTGAAATCAGTAGGGAAGTGCTTATATATTTCAAAATGGAGGTACAGGTATTAAGCAGTAATGTAGACCAGCGTTAAGAAGTCAGGGAAATCGAGGGTAGGTAGTAAAGAATACCAGGAGGAAACATAAGTAGAACATAAACCATTGGAATGTACTGTTATAGGGCTGAAATGACTTGAATTAATTTACTTTTCAATAATAAGGAAGCAGTGATCAACAGCAGCAAATGCTACCCCCAGGTCAAGTAAGAGGGAGAATGTTAATTGACCCTTACAGAAGGACTGCCCATCTCCTCTTAGATTTGGTTATCTGTAATTGGTAGTTAAAGGGGCACAGAGGGGGATGTGATAAGGGTAATTGGAGGGCAACATCATTAACGTGGTGACATAAACATCTACTGGAAATTTCCCCTCAGAGATTCAGCATTAAAAAAGAATCATTCTGAATTGTTCAGAAAACTGGAAGAGGTGTGGAAGGGAGAGAGACCCTATAAATCTTGAATTGAAGAAGTAGAAACTATCAGATTGCATTGTACGATGTGTGAAGGAAACTGTTTATACATGAACAAAGGCACCAGTGCTGGAGAAAACACGGGAAGAGAGAAGTCTCTGTTCACTGTTGGTAGGGAGTGGTGCAGCCCCTCTTGAGGGCGGTGTGATTCCACAGGGGCAGGAATGAGGTTACCATCTGAACTTGCAACCCTGAAATTAGGTGTATCGGTGGAGGAACTGAGAGCAGGGGCACAAATAGATATTTACACACTGGTGTTTACAATAACAGTGTTCAGGATTTGCAATGGATGGAGGAGACATGGGGTACACCCACTGAAGAATGGAAGGGGGACTGTGGTGTATGCATACAATGGGCTATTGAGTGACTCCTAGGCTGCAAAAAGAAATGTAGTTGTGAGACTGTTAGTTTGGAAGCTGTAGGAATACAATATATCAGAAATGGAACAGCTTTTAAAAAGGAGAATTTAATAAGTTACAAGTTTACAGCTCTAAGGAAGTGAAAATGTTCAAATTAAGGTGCCACAAGAGGTTACCTTCATTCAAGAAAGGTCAATGGGTCTGGAACACCACTGTCAGCTGGGAAATCATGTAGTGATTTGCTACATCTGCTGGTCCCTTGCCCCTGGGCTCCACTGTTTTCAGCCTCTGTCCGTGTGGGGGTTCCTCACTTAGCTTCTCCAGGGCTGGCTTTCATCTCTTGGTTTCCCTCAGCTCTCTCAGATTCTGGCTTGCTTAACATCTCATGGTGATGTCTGCTGAGCTCCAAGCATTTCCAAACATCCATGTCTCTGTTCTCTGAAGCAAATGTTCTCCAAGCATCTACATCTGCTCTCTCTGCTGGCTCTGGGACTTCTGTCATTTCTACAGACTCTGTCATTTCTGAGTTTTCTCCAAAATGTTTTCTATTTTAAAGGATTCCAGTAAACTAATCAAGACCCACCTGGAATGGGTGGAGTCACATCTCCATCTAATCAAATGTCACACCCACAATTGGGTGCATCACAGCTCCTTGGAGATAGTCTAATCAAATATTCCAACCTACAGTATTAAATCAAGATGAAAAGAAATGGCTGCTTCCACAAGATTGGATCAGGATTAAAACATGACTTTTTCTGGGGTACATAATACTTTCAAACCAGCACATGAGTCATGCAACTAGGTCAATAAATCTTGAGGGCAGTATGTTGATTGGAATAAGCCACAAACAAACAATATTATAATGCCTCACTAATACATACTAACTACAATGTGCAAACTCTGAGAATTGAATTCAATAGCATAGGTTATGAAGTGAGGGCCTGTGGTAAAGATTCCTAGATTTTAAACTCTTACAGCAGTCACATGTATTCCTGTTATTTCTAAATTCTGAGATGCTGAGCTCTTTGTGTATAATCTGGTCATTCCCTGGAAATTTGGGTAAGTGTGTGACACCTGAAACTCATAGCTAGAGTTCCGTAGCTATGAAAGTCAACATTACCCCATGCAACAACTGTTAAAAAACAACACTGGAAAAGTCATTAGACTTCAAGTAGAGATATGAAAGAAGTTGTTCTGGTTAGGACTAAGAGAAATCAGACTAAAGGGTAAGGCTGATATTGACCATATTTTAAAACTTCAACTTCTGTGTGAGACCAAAGGAAGATATGTTTATTTGGTGTAAAATTTATATTTTTGGTAGCGCATTTATCTAACTTGTATGGTCAGCTTATTGAATACCATAAGTACATGGAAACTTGAATAGGGAGTGAGATATTGTTGGATTTTGCACAGGTTGGTGTGATGCCCTGATACATCCCAGAGTAATCTAGGCAAAAGATCAAAAAGTATTTGCAAAGTCACCTTGAGGGTCTGGGGAGAAAAGAGGAAATATTAAACTCCACGTGGAAAAGACCTGATACTCTTACAATCATTGGTGACTGCCAATTTGATAGAACAGGCCCTGGAGCTTGCGGTTTGCCCTTATGAAACATTCCTGCAAAGGAGAAGCTAAACATGCTTATGATTATGCCTAAAAGTCACCCGCAGAGAACTGTTTTGTTGCTCAGATGTGGCCGCTCTCTCTGAGCCAAGCCCACATGTAGCTCACTGTCTTCCCCGGACCCCATGTAGGACATGACTCCAGGGGATGAGCCTGGCCTTGGAATCATGGGAGTGAGAAAGACTTTTTGACCAAAAGGGGGAAGAAAGAAATGAGGCAAAATAAAATATCAGTGGCTGAGAGATTTCAAATAGAGCTGAGGGATTATTCTGGAGGCTATTCTTATACAGTATATAGATATTCTCTTTCAGTTTTTGGTGTATTGGAGTAGTTAATGGGAAATAGCTGAAACTGTTGAACTGTAATCCAATAGCCTTGATTCTTGAAGATGACTGAAAAACTATAGAGTTTTTAAGGTTTGACCTTGTGATTGTGAAAACTTGGTGACTGACACAAACTTTATCCACTGTATGGACAGGTGAGTGAGAAAAAAAGACTAAAAATAAATAAATAATAGGGAAGGAGCAAGGTAAGGGATGATTTGAGTGTTCTTTTTCACTTGTATTTTTACTTTTACTCTTATTTTAATTTTTTTTTTTTGAGTAACAAAAATGTTCAAAGATCAATTGTGATGACCAATACCCAGATATATGATGATGTCATGAACCACTGATTATAAAATTTGGATGATTATATGGCATATGAATATATAATATATCTCAATGACATAGCATTTAAAGAAAAGAATAATTGAATCCCTGCTGGCTGCTCAAAAAAGCCATGTTTGCATTGTTCCCTGCTGGGCACACTGCTCATTGCAGCCACCTCTGCTATGCCCTGCCACCATGGATTTCTGCAGCTTTATCTGCAGAGTCTCCAAACTCTCATTTTCATTTTAATCTGGCATCTGATCACTAGCTACCCGACTATATCAGACACAGCCGTGGGTAGCAGCTCCGAAATCACTACCGAGGACTTAAAGGAGAAGAAGGAAGTTGTGGAGGAGGAGAGAAAGGAAAAGACACACCTGCAAATCGGAATGCTAATGAGGAAAACAGGGAACAGGAGGCTATCAGTGAGGTAGATGAGGAAGAGGAAGGAGGAGGAGGAGGAAGAGGAGGAGGAGGAGGAAAAGGAGATGGTGAGGAAGAGGATGGAGATGAGAATGAGGAGGGGAGACTGAGGAAGCTATGGGCAAATGGGCAGCTGAAGATGATGAGGATGGTGATATGGACACCAAGAAACAGAAGACTGATGAGGAAGATTAAACAACAAAAAAGGAAAGATTAAACTTTAAAAAAAAAAAGGCTGCTGTGACCTATTCATTCTCCACGTCCAGGGTCAGAATCTAAACCAGGTCACTTTCCAGTGGAGAGTCACCCACCCACCGCGGACAGTGCCACCCACAGTTGAAACGTGCTCTCCACCACCCAATCCAAACCACAACATGAATTTGCAACAGGAGAAGAGAAACAGAACCAAAACTTCAAGGCTCTGCTTTTTCCCTTAAAAAGTACTTTCAAAAGGAAAATGTGTTTGTATTTTCTATTTACATTTTATATTTTTGTACATGTTAGGGATCAGCCAGTTTTATGATTGTGGATGACCAAACCAGCCTTCAGAGGGTTCACTGTCCTTCTTCTGACTTTATTTGGGACATCACCATGTTCATTATGATCTCAAAGGAGAAAAGAAAAATAAAAAGACCTTGGAAAATAAGCAAAAACAACAACAATAAGCAATCTTATTATGAGCACTCCAGTAACTTTTTGGTGTAAAAACTTAGCTGTATGATAAGTAGTTAGTTTGTATGAGATGGTTAAAAAGGCCAAAGATAAAAGTCTCTGTTTCTCCTATGAAGTTTCTTTCTTTCTTTTTTTTTTTTTTTTTGCGTGGGAATTGAACCCAGGTCTCCGGCATGACAGGCGAGAACTCTGCCTGTTGAGCCACCATGGCCCAACCTATTTATTTTCTTTTAGCCTGTTTGATGTATGAGTGAAATCAAGTTGCCTAATAATACATTAGAATTTTATCTTTCTGAGTTGTTCTAAAAGAAGAGTAATTGGACTATGGAATACAGATTTATATTCATTCAGAAGATATTTTGGTGCGAGAAGAAAGAGATAAAAATGGATTTATCCATTTAATGCAGATGTGGAGTTAAGAATAAGTAACAGCATTTATATGTGCATGTGAAACCTCTAGCAGTGTGATAAAAATTTCTGTTGCAGGATTGATATGGGAGAATTGCCAGAAAAATATTCCTAAGTGTTTAAGGGGAGATAGACCCTAGTAAAGAACAGAAACAATTTGGTTTCATTCGCAACAGTGGTAAGCCAACCACCTTAGCAGTAGAAGTCAGAGACATGTAGGTTGGTAAGTACAGGAATAGCAGACTCTGGAAGTTAATTGTTGATAGATTCCACTTACTCAGTGAAATAAATATTAATAAATACTGAAACAAATGAATCAATAAATTTAAAGTGATTTAGAAATTGTATAGCATGTGAAAAAGGTAAAAGATAGCTAGTAAAGAGCATTTAGCAAAATTAGGAACCAGAGGTATATAATAGTAATACATCAAGTGAATAATGAACATCTAGTCAATATTTACTTTATAAAGAACAAGTTTGCCCTGAGGGCTGATATTTGCATTACTCAGTAGATCCAAATTCTTCACAAGAAGGATATTTTCTATGTTGGAATGAATTCCTTACTCTTTTCTTTCCCTACAAGGAAAGAAAACATTAAACAAGAAAGGAAAGAAAAGACTGAAGAAAGATAGAAAGAAATGAAGGAAAGAAGGAAGGAAGGAGAAAAGGAAGAAAGAAAAAGGAAGAAGTGAGAGGGGAGAGAGAAAGGAGGAAGAGTGGGATGAAGGGAGAAAGGAAAAGAAGAAATGAAAATGGTAAAAAAAAAAAAAGGTAAAACAATATTTAATGGAAGACTTCTGGTTTCAACTTCAGCAAGGAATTTAGAAGTTGTACTCCAAGAAAAAGATGAAACAATTGAAAATAACTTTTCTTTAATTCATCGGAGAACTGAGGTCAAAGGCAAATCACCACCCCCAGATCTGGAGAAACAGGCACAATCGGGAAGCACAATTGAAATCTGCATACCTTGAGCAGATGCTTTTAAAGACATTAACATGTAGGAAAAATCCCATGGTAATATTGCACATTTTTGATTGCTGTGTCCCAGTGTGAGAATTAAAATCACCTGGACGCAGCTAAGTAGAGCTCCTAAACATTGGCAAGCTTTACTTCCGCAGAAACTACCAAGTTTTCCTGATGAAGATCCGAAAAAGACCACTCCATGGCAGGGAAAGAGAAAAAGTAACCATTGGGAAACACACACAACTACTGCTCCATAACAAAGGCCTAAGCTTCAGGGAAAGGACTTTGCCAGAGGCTTATTTCGGGGGGTGGGGGGGTGGGGGAATTCCTCTCACACTAGTTCCCTCCATCTTTCCTGTCTTATCTAAAGGGGGGTGGGGGGGGAAACAGAGTCAGCAGCGGTCAGGATGTCATAGAAATACATTGGGAATGATACAGTCAGGAAGGTAGTTAGAAGACAGCAGAAAAAAAAATGTCACATCACTGGAGAAACATAGATTTACTAAAAGACTGATCTTTAATCAGAATATTGTAGAACATTTCCCTTCTCTACACATTGCCATTATGCCAAGAGAACTCTAGCATAATAACAGGGAGGCTCAATGACAAGATCACAACGGAATTAAACTAGAAAAATAACAGTGTATCTGCCAATTCTACCAAAAACTCATAGGATTAATAAACAATAATAACAAAGACACAAGATCAATATACAAAAGTTAATTGCTTTATTATTAGTCATGAATAATTGGATTTGAAATTTTAAAGAAGTAACCATTTACAGTAGCACCAAAATATGAAATGCTTATGCATAGATATGACAAAAATATATACAAGACCTATATGAGGAAAACTACAGTATTTTGTTGGAAGAATTCAAAGATCCCACTAATTCCATGTTCATGGATTGAAAATTCACTTTTGATGTCAATTCTTACTAACTTGTTTTATAGATTCAACGCAATCCCAATAGAAATCTAAGAAAATAATTTTTGTGTACCAATAAATGTTCTAAAATGTATATGGAAACTCAAAAAAAATAAGAATAGCCAACAAAAAATTGAACATGAAGAACAAAGTTAGAAGATAGAGACTACCCAATTCTAGAATTACTACAAATTTATGCCAATCAAGAGAATACGGTGTTGGTAAAAGAGTAGGCACACAAACCTATGCAACTGAATAGAAAGCCCAGAAAGAGATTCACAATTATAAAAATCAATGGACTTTTTTGATAAATATGTGAAAGTATTTCAATGAAGAAAGGATAATCTTTTCAACATATAGTGCTGAAACAATTGAATGCCTATATAAAACAATAATCTAAATACAAACCTCACAGACCTTATACAAAAAAAGAACTCAAAATGGATCATAGGTGCAAATGTAAAATGAAAAAGTATTAAAAAAATACATAGAATTAAACATAAGAGAAATCTCCTAGATCTTAGGTTTGGTAATACTCATTTAGATAAAACTCAAAAGCATGACCCATAAAAGGAAAATTGATGAGTTGGATTTTACTAAATTAAAAAAAAAAATCTGCTCTGTGAAATACCCTGTTAAGAGAATAAAAAGGCAAACCACAGACTGGGAGAAAATGTTTATTTGCCAAACACATATCTGATAAATGATTTGCACCTAAAATGCAAAATGATATCTTAAAATTGGACAGTGAGAAAACAACCTGTCTTAGTTTGATTGAGTTTCTATGACAGATAGCACAAACTGGGTTTGGTTTAATAACAGGAATTTATTGGCTTGCAGTTTTGAGTCTAGAAGAACTCCAAAATCAGGATATCAGCAAGGCTTGCTTCTTCCCAGAGGACTATAGTGTTCTGGTGCTGGATGCCAGCAATCCTTAGGATTCCGAGTGTTTACCACCACATGAAAATTTCCTTTCTCTTCTCACTTCTGCGATTTCCTGGTTCTCATGATAAAGTTTTAGTAATCTGGATTAAACCAGATTATTCTCATTCAGTTGGGGCATGCTTAACTGAAAATGATGTCTTCAAGAGGTCCTAGTTACAATGGTACATGTCCATATAGGGTTTATGGACATATCTGTGTTGGAGTACATAATTCAGTCCAACACACAACCTAAGTGAAAAAATGGGTAGCAATCTGGATGGATTTCACCAAAGAAGATATATAGATTGTAAGCAAGCACACTAAAATATACTCAACATCATATATTATTAAGAAATCAGCTTAAAACAACTATAACATACCACTGTGCATCTATTAAAATGACTAAAAGCCAACAAACTGGCAATAGCAACTACTAGTGAAGAGATTGAGCAAAAGAAATGCTAATTCATTGCTGTTGGAAATGCACAATGGTACAGCACTTTGGAAGATATTTTGACAGTTTCTTAAAAATCAAAACATAATCTTACCTTACAATCCAGCAATTGAACAACTAGTCATTTATCCAATTGATTTGAAAACTTATGTCCATTCAAAAATATGCATTTGTGTGCTTCTAGCAGCCTTAGTCATAATCATGCAAACCTAAAGAACCCAGGCTGTTCTTCAATAAGTGAATAACTTAAAAAAATTGTGGTACAACCATAAAATGATATAGTATACAGTGTTATAAAGGAATGAGTTTTCAATTCCCAGACCATGCACCTCCCCCCCCCAAAAAAAAGGAATGAGCCCACAAGCCATGCAAAGACATGGATGAATCTTAAATACATATTACTGGGTGAAATGATCCTGTATGGAAATATTATATACAGTATCATTCAATTTATATGACATTCTGGGGGAAGCAAACTTTAAAGATAGTAAATAGATCTGTGCTTGGCAGGGCTCAGGGTGGGGAAGGGTAAAAAAAGGTGAACTACAAAGAATTTTTAGGGTAGTGAAACTATTCTGTATGACATTATGGCATGCCACTCTGAATGCAACTATGTACCCACAGTACTTCAGCTTAAAGAGCGAATTTCATTGCATGTGAATTCTCAAAAAAATTAAATAAGGATGTCATGTGAGCTAAGGATAAAATGCTCACCATGATAAAATAATATAATTGTACTACAAGTTATGGGGGTGGGGGAAAAGCTGCTGACCTACCTAACTTTGGAAATGAATGAAATCTCTAAGACCAAAGGCAAAAGGAAGTATACATAAATACTTTACTTTAGTTGATAAAGTTGTTTCACATGAGGACATAGATTAACAATTCTAAAACCAATATTCATGTATATAGGCATTGAACAATTAAGTAAATGCATGGTGATGGTGGGGACAGTATCTCTCAGTGCTGGAGTGGAAGAATACAAGCAAGCAGAGCAGGCCAGCATGATCCATGTCTTAAAAGATTTGAGCTAGAGATATCAGTTTGAAATTATGTTTACTTTAATAAGTAAAGAGATGGTTGCACATTTATTTATAGATAGGTGTATTCACATTGGTTATAGCCACATATGAAATAAATATATATCCACATATATATTTTTTGCCATGACACCTGAGAAGGTCTAGAAGCATAAAACAGCCTAGTAGCATTAAGCATACAACTAGGGCTCAGATCTTAGTTACTAATACAATTTTACAATAAAAAGGAACCAGGGCTCCTTGGAGAACTGATTGATTTTCAGATAGATAGGAAATATACAAGATGAGCCTGGAACATCTTACAGGGCTAGAAAGCAAACATGTGCTAAGAATTTAATAAAAATCACAGAAATAAACAATGGTGGAGATATGTCAAAAAGACAAAGAAGGGAGCCAAAAGAAAGGACTCTCAACTGTCAAAGCTGGAATAATTTCAGCAATAAAATAAAGTAAGCACTATAGAATAGAATAGATGTCCAAAATATGGAAATAAATGTCCAAAAGTCAATTAAATAAATAATTGAATAAACAAGTACATGGAGGAGAATAGACAAATATCCTAGGCAGAAGAATTAATTCTAAATGCTTTATGTTGATACTCGTCATAAGTAGCAAATTTTAGGGGATGTGCTATCTTGGCATCAGTCTTACTTTGGCTAAGTTACATGCCCTAACAATGACCTGTGGGCTAGTTAATAAGCAGTTTTCCAGTCCTGAAGCATAATCTTCCCAAAAGCTCAAACCAGAATCTGCTGACACCATCTACACATCTCATCAAAACCAACAGCTGGTCCCAAATGATAAGCCACCCATCCCAACCACACTAAGACCCTGAGTCCCTTTCTCTTTTTGTGTGCATTTGCTTTCAACTAACCAATCTTGAATCTCATGGCAAATCTGCTAACCTCTGCCCCTGGGTCACAATAGAGGTGCACGCCCATGGGACTTTCTTGCTCTACTTGTGTGCTCCCCACTGCTGGTTGAACTACCACAGCCAATTGTGACTCCCATGGACCCCTCATAGCATCCTTCTTTCTCAGGGGTGTGTAATACACTATCTTTTCTCATGCATTACGGCATTAGTTAACCACTGAGTCACACCTGACCTCTGCTTGGATCCAAATTTAAAATCCAACTCATTAATTTGAAAAAACACTCCATCCTCAAAACAGTGGAATATAATCTCTCACTCCTTAAATGTGGGCTGTACATTGTGAATTCCTTCCAAAGACTATGGTGTGGAAAGGGGGGAGGGGAAGAATAACTTTAGAGTAGAGAAATCTGACAGATCTATGTCACAATACAAAATTATGTGAGATCAAGTTTAACATTGACAGTGATAGATCATGTTGATAAGTATGTACCTTTGATACAATGTAATGAGAATGGCACTTTACCTTTGTGGTCCTCCCCAAAACCCCATAACCCTAGATCTAATCGTGAGAAAAACCTCAGACAAATCCCAATTAACAGACATTCTGCAAAATGCCTGATCAACCCTCAAAATTGTCAAAGTCATCAGAAAGAAGGCAAGTCTGAGTAACTGTCACAGTTAAGAGGAGCCTAAGGAGACATGACAAATGTTGCAAGGTGGCATATTATATGAGATCCTGGAACAGAAAATGTATATTAAGTAAAACCTAGGAACATCTGAATAAAGTATAGACTCAAGTCATAACAATGCATAAATATGACCAGTGTTTGATACTAATGTAAGATATTGACAAGAGGGGAAACCACACATGGGAAATGTGGAATTTTTCTGTTCTAGGTTTACAACTTTTCTGTAAATCTAAAGCAACTCCAAAGTAAAATAATACATAAAAAAATTTAAGTTCATTCCTCAAGTTTGATGATTATACTTTTGAATCCAGAGACTTGTGAGTAAAAATTTATGGTAGAGGTTGAGCAAGAGTATTGTTATTGGCAGTATTGTGAACTAAAACAGAAACTGCTAAGTAATTAAAAGCATGGGCAGGGATAGACTTCTGAATATAATTCAAATAGATAAGATGAAGTTATCTTGCTAACAGTATATTCTGCTCAGTCCTGTTTCTTAGCCACGTTGAAGAAGAAATTTTATTATCCAACATCTATGTATCAAAATATACACCACAAAACATTAGGATGATGGAGGAATGTTTTAAGTAATTTAGGAGTCATCATACTAAAATTAGTATTTTGTTACATTGCTTGGAAGAAATAATATTTAGATTTTATTGTCATTATCATCACTGGCAAATTTTGTTTGATTTTGTTAACAATTCACTTTGTTAGAATGTTAGTCACTATTAGTTCCCTAAAGAGAAAGAAATATCTATCTTTAGAAAGAAGCCATTTAGGTTGAAATGTATTCAGCAATAAAGATGTAAAATCATGGGTGGGAAACATTATTTTGATTTAAAAAATATATACAGAAAGTGAATAAACTTCAAACATATCAAATATCATAATAATCCCATGTATTCATATGTTTGCTTTTTGTCTGCAACTTGGTTGCATAATTCACCATGAGACACACCCTTGAATACATTATAGTATCTATATAATTGTTAGCAACCCTATTCTGACTGCCTGGTGGGAAGCAAAGTGCCTTTAGGAAAAAGATCTATATTTTAAAAATAGCAAATATAGGGGAAAAGACATCATTTTTAAAATGTCTATATTTTATTGCTATTTTCACATCATTATCAATAGGTAAATATATGTAATTTATTGTTCTAAAATGATATGAACTTCTTAGACATTGAGATTATTTCTGTGATTAAAACATGGCAACTCAATATACAAAAACACATCTGTTATTTCTAGTTGTATCTGTTCTTGAACATTTCCATCATGCTAATTTCAGTTGCTGAGGGGAAATATTGAATTTGTTGGTTCTTTCATTTCATATTTGTTTAAACAAACACCTGGGGAATTTTGCCTATAAGGAGAAATATAATATAATGAGATGATTCATCGACAGAACTTATGGCAAAATTTTAGTTTCCACTTTTGCTGTTATTTATATAAAGTTCCAATTTCCCATTTCTCTCTCCAGAGTCAAAACCATTATATCCTATTAAGCTAGATGCTATTGGTTAAAAACAAACAAACAAACAAATAAAAACACTGCTAATTTGGAAAGGCTTACCTAGAAAATAATTTTGATTAAATTTTATAATTAATACAGACGGTAAAGGCAGCAGATTTCTAACAAACTATTTTTTCCTATTGGTTGTTGGAATTCAGGGCAATTCAAAATTTCCATTTAGACAACATGTTTCAAAGCCTCAAGGAGTCATACTATCAACCACCCAACTACAGTGTGAAATATACTCTCTTCATCATTCTAGACACTACATATGGTGAAAATTTTGCTGTTGCTGAATCTATACTTTACTTGAGGAGACATGTCCTAACATGCAATCAAATATGTAACTGTCAGTGTTATTAATAATCAAATCATTATATTATATAATGTATAATTATTTATTATTAAAATTTTTATAAAAAGAAAGAAGAGTAGACTAATGAGGAAAAGCTTTAAGAAAGTAGTGAGATCATTACAAAAGAAGTTTAGTATGGATGCCTGAGAAGTGAAAATTGTATATCAAAAGATGAGTAGATGGGCAATTCAGTGGTTAGAATGCCCGCCTTCCATGCGGGAGACATATGTTCGATTTCGGGACCATGTACTCCTCCTCCCCCCAAAAAAAAGAAAAAAGATGAGTAGAAGTGAAAGACAAAAAGAGTATGGCCAGATATGCTGGATTTGCTTTTTCCCATGGAAATTTGAAACCACAGAGCAGTAAACTATGAACTTTTCTCAGATATGTACTAATAAACTAAATTATTCTGTGAGGTAGAAAAAGCTATGAAATGAGTAAACAACTTAAAACTACATATATGCCTAGTAAAAATTTTAACTTTATCTAAAGCAGGAAATGCAAACTACTCATTAATAAAACAAAGGAGTATCAATCACCATTGTCCCATCATACATATTTCTTCTTATTCTCTTTTAAAAGTATCTACTCTACTTCATGATTAATTGTCAGATGATTGAATAGCTCTTTCTTTAGCAGTATAAACACCAGTCACTTCATTTGGCTAAGGCATCTCTTGAAACTTGCTTAGCACCTATTCTTAGAGGCAGAAAATCTCAGATCCCAATATTATAGTTCACAGCCAGAGAATAATAAACTATCTTCCAAAAGAGCAACAAGGCCAGGCTTGTTGAGAATAGATTTCTAAGATTTAGTTATATGTGGGATTGGCACTTTGTGGTGTAAGATGGCATACCAGTGAAAATTTGCTAGAACATTCCATAATTGGGATGTCTTTATCCTACTTCATTTAATCTCTTGATGAAATAGAAAGTAGGAGCTTTATCCATTTGAGTCTGTTGTAATATCAATTCAATTCCAACTCCATAAGCAATTGGGCTTAAAAAAATGTATGTACTATTTGGGTTATTTAACACAGAAATTTTGTGCTATTATGTGACACCCAGATCTCCCTTCAGGAATGAAGGACTTATTTCCTCCAGCCCCTGGAAGTGCTTTGGGAGCTGTTTCTCCAATGCTTAATGATTTTGAAATTGCATCAGCTGGGGAAGATCTGACTAGCCACAGCCACACCTCCTTCCAGGAGCAGCTAGGGTGCAATGCCTCTCAGTTTGCAGGGTTGCTGCAGCAACCCCCACAGGCTAACTTAAAAATGGAAATTTTGTCTTATAGTTTTAGAGTCTAGATGTCCAAAATCAAGGTTTTGGCACAGACAGGCTTTCTCTGAAGTGCATAACATTCTGGTGTGGCTTGTCAGTAATCCATAATTCAGTTTCTACCTCTGTCACATGACCATCTGTCTCCTTCAATTTTCTACTCTGTGTCCAAATGTCTTCTGTTCATCAGGACTCGAGTCAGAGTAGAGTTAAGATCTGCCCCAATTTAGTTTGGTCTCATCTTAACTCATACCATCTTCAAAGATCCTATTTACAAGTGAGTTCACCTGCAAGGGATCAGGGTTTAGAACTTAAGCATGTCATTGGTTGGGGGAGCATAATTCAATTACATACAATGACTGATTAATGCAGAGACCTAAAGGCTGCTCCATTCTCCATCTTGGGGTAATTCTGAAAAGAAACTCCAGAGTTTTCCATAAGGGTCAACCAAGGTTTTCACTGTGATTACACTGCAGCTCAACCTCTCCCCCTCATTAATTCTGCTTCCTTCCCATCCCTTCTACAGGTGTTCATTCCAAGTGTATTTCTCAATAAAAATCTCTCAAAGTCAGCAACCCATGGAATCCAACCTGCTTCTATTTTAAAATATGTTTTTATACCTGCCTGCCGTCGCTTAAACAAATATCAAATCCATATTTCCATCTTTCTCTGGAAGTTACTTGGAAGTCCCATATTTGTTTCAAATTCTTTGTAATGAGAACCAGGCTCATTCCTTCAAGATGTACAATTTTTATTACACTTATAATTTGTATTATTTTCTCCATCCCATTCTTTAAGTTGCTCTTCCTTCATAAATATGCATTTAATGAATGTGCTACTAATTGAATGTGCCTTCTGAAAATGTTGCTGTTGTGATGTTGGGCATAAAGTGATTTAATAGTCTATTATCTAACATTATTGCCCAGTGGAGGGGGGATATTGAACAGAAAGTGTATTTTGAAGAATTATTTACAGCAAGATTCAATTTTAGCTCACATTCCAAACATGAAGTTGCATGTCAAGATGAGTTTTGCCAAATCACACAACACTGATACTGATAAACAGAAGATATGTAACAGAGAATTCCTTCATTGAACATTTACTCAAAATATTCTTATTGAATTCCTAAAATGTCTTGCTTTGACTTATAGTTTCTGGGAGATAGTGAATAAAATAAACATGAGGCTTACTTTATCAGTGCTATTAAAATTATTAAAATGGATGATTGCTAAAGATGAAACCAGGGCACACTTATTAGAAAGGTTTCAATGAGAGGGTGCCATTGAGCTAAGACCTGAACTATAAGAAGGGACCAACCACTTGAAGACCAGGAGAAAACACATCCACGGAGAAGAGCATTTGTAGTGTTGCCAGAGGTGGTATAATGATGTTGATTTATTTGAAGGATGAAAAGAAGGGCCATGTGGCTGAAGCGTGGAAAAAAGCATTGCTATTCTTACTCCCTAGAAACAACCCTTGTGAAGAGGAAATTAATGTGCAAGTAGTTTATAAAGGAAGTGTTGCATGGGCACAGGAACATTAAAGGAATATAAGGGGATCTGAGTGGAGTATCAAAATTATTCTCTGCAGAGGAGTGCAAGATATGAGTTGAAGACATAGGGTCAGAACATAAACTAGATAATATTTTGTTTGAATATAACAAATGCTTTCGTTATATATTTTGGGATGCTTTTGAAGAGTTTTAATTAGAAAAGTAACACAATGAGAGTTGTCCTTCAAAATTATCACTCTGGAGACTGACGCAAGAATGGGTTTTAGAAGAGCAGACTTGATAGCAGATAAGTCAGTTATAAATGAATTGAGGTGGCCCAGAAGAGTGATGGTGGGGCTAGATCAAAATATGGATAAAGAGAGATAGGTATCCAAATTCTAAGCATATTTCAGAGGTTGATTCCATAAATTTTGCTGAGAATTTAGATTTAGAACGTATGGTATGGGGAAAAATTAAGAAAGATAACTTGGACTCTGGCCTGAAAACCTGGACTGCTATATTTACCAAGATTGATAATCCTTGGGTAGGAATAGGGTGAGTGAGAAAAAACCAAGATTTCTGTTTTGGACAAATGCAGACATGAAGTAGTCAAAGAGATTCAGAAGTGTACCATTTAGACAAAGGTTTAGGCTGGAAAATGTATTTTTGGAGTCAAGCATATATGGAATATATTTATAGTAATGGTAGTGGATGAGATTACATAGAGAGAAGGGTTCAAGATCAATGGGACACTTCAACATTCTAGTTCTGGCAGAGGAAAATTGCCAGTGAGATGGAAAGAAAAGCAAGGCTTATAAAAAGCTTTAAAAAGTTATTTGAAGAATGAGGAAATAGTCAACAGTGACAAGAAAGGAGAATAGTTGAACACTATTAGAATTTTGTAGCAGTTCAGCAAGATTCAGAGTATTAGGAACATACCTATTAAGTTCCAGGGTCAGCTAAAAACTTTTGTTTGTATAGCTAGTCTCCTCTGTTTCCATCATACTGAGGAGCTTAATGATGAATTATTTGGTACACCTTTTCCGACCTTTAATTAGGTAGTAAATTCTAGCAGCCATGAGTCATTGCAAATAGTGTTTCTTCACTCTGCCTTTGAGATAAAAAAGAAATATCTATCCTTGCAGTACTCTAAACATTCTTTTGCGATTTTATTACCATTATTTGGATTTCCTTTCCTCACTGGAATTACCTTAGAGAGAATACAGTGGTATAGTTGTTAAAAGCATAGCTCAGTATTGGACTACCCGATTTACAGATTCCTCCTGCCACTTTCTAGTTGTCTGAGCTGTGGCGTGTGCCTCAATTTCCCCACCTATAAAATGACGATAATAATAGGGTCTATTTCAAGGGTTACTTTGAGAAACAGTTGAACTAATAAGAGCGTAAAGACCTCAGGATATTTCCTGGTACATGTTTATAAGCACTATTATTAACACCTAGAAAGATTACTATTCATTTTTCATCTAGGAAAATCCCTATTCATTTTTTGTCTACATTATCTTCTATGAACTCTTTTTCAACAGATTTGAACAAAATTAATCATTCTCACCTCTGAGTGACCACTGCATGTTTACTTATACTCCATTTCTATCCTCCTGTACTTCATATATTCTCTCTTCCACCACACAATGAGCTTCCTAAAAGCAAGACTGCATATTACACATCTTGTGTCCTTGAAACAAAATGATGTGTCAAGCAGTGATTATTGGTCTTGACTGCCTAGTAGGATTACTGGGGGAAATTTTCAAAATGTGCATGCCCTGAGATTAGGTTTCAATAGAACATTTGGGAACTTTGTAGAAGGGCCCTCATATGGCTTTCATATTTGAAAAGATGAGAATCTTTCTGATAGACATTCAATAAATAGGTAAATAAATGAATGAGATACATATTTGTTTTGCTTATCGTTTACAAGGAAAAAGTCCTTATTTTCATCCATTTTTAATATCTTGTAGAAAAATTCTGTCATTTCATATTTTAGATGTTCATTAGTGGAAAAAAATGGCTAAACATTATCTGCTTTATGTAATAAAATCCTTATATTCAAAAACTATTATGTATTACTTTTTAGCCTTCTCCGAAAAAGTCTAAATAGTTATGTATAATGACTTTGGATGTTTATGAAAATGTCTGAGTATGATTCTCCACTTTGATTTCTCCAAAAGAAACTTAAACCAGGCAGAATAAAATTGAAATGTACAGGAATTTAATATCTAAGGTTTCCATATAGTTCTACTTCCTGGAATGCTTCATTTGAATGTGGCTATTTGTTTTTGTCTAACTGATCCACTGGCCAAATTAGTTAACACATAAAAATATGTTTCTCATTATCTCTAAATGTTCTAAAATGGGAACAGTGTATGTACATGATATGAAAAAAAACTTCTTTAAAGAAAGCATTAAAAATTAATTACCAAAATAATTTTAAAAATAAATAAAAATAAAAATAAACAACTTAAAAAATAAATTACAAAAATGAAGATAAAACCATACCCTATCATTGAAATTTACTGACCAAGTGGGTCATGAAATATAGAATCACTACCAGGAATTTCACTTATTGTCAAAAATACATTTTCATAATATTATGTTTTATTAACAGTAGCTTTTTTATTACCTCCATTTTCATATAATAATTTGCTTTTGCTTTATTGGCAGAGTTCCAAATTTTCCATTGTGGTGTTCCAAAAGTTTTTAATGGAATATGTATATATATATATATATATATATATATATATATATATATACACATCATTAACTATTAAATAATTGTTTCTCTTAAATCATATGGCTTTATAAGGATATGCAAATATTTCTTCAATATATATTTTGCAAGGCAAGAGTAGTCTTATCTTTTTAATTTACAAATAGAATATAAAAAGATAATTAGCCGAATGTCATTTTGGTGACCAGATTAGAGTGCCTGGAACTGCCCTTGAATAGTGGCCTTGAAACTGAAAGATAAAGTGGACCAATGTGTCTTCCTGTAATCTTAGTACAAGTGTACTTTATCAAAGGTCAGATGGCTGTTCAGTAATATATTACCAGTATACAGAACACTAGTGATAACTTACCTCTTCTCTGAGGCATACTTACCATCCTATGGATACATAATTTATCATATGTTTTCTTTAATTGAAATTTTGAGTTTGTATAATACAATTAAATATTTAATGACACCCATTATTTCATGGCAAATTTTCAAATATCCCTGGGTGTTTTCAATAGCAGATCTTTTAAACATTTCCTAACTGCAAATGCATTTTTGAAAAAGAATACATATAAGATGCTCCCTCATTTGAAAATCACCTGCCTTTTCTATCATATTTAAATATCTTATGTTCATATTTTACTCAACTTAGTGAGTAAGCTCATATATACATCAACATTTTTCTGTAGAATTTTTGGATCATTCATGTTGATCCTTTAGTTTTTCTCAGATATTTCAAAAAATTAAGAAGTATCTTTATAACCAATTTCTGGTATACAGTGATTTATATGGCCCTTAGTTTTTTGTTTTTTTGAACGTCAGGAAAGTAAATGTAAAGAAATGTCACTGAAGTTTGGGGGAACACAATACATAGTAAAAGCCACTTTGACCTTTATCAAATTTCCCACAGCAATGATATTTCTTCTCTGTCTTTTATAAAACTGGAAGCAAGCTTCTTGGATCTGATTCACTTGGGAGATCCAGCTTCTCTCATGCTATCAAAGAGGATTGTTTTGCATCATGGTCTGAAAAGAAGGTTCTAAGTAATTAAAGATCATGGACTCAGAACTCCTGCTCTAGACCAAAAATTTGTTTTCATTTGCATTGCTGTTTAATATTGATTGAAGACCCACATTTTTGTCCAGTAGAGTTTCAAATAATTTATTTCCAGAAGAAGTCATAATCCCAACTATTATATATATTTTATTACTCCACAGGCATTAAATTGTTTTTGCATATAATCTACTTTCTTAGTTCCTCAAACACCTAGTTTTTCAAAATGCTCTTTGAACTACTTTGCCAGGTTCTACCCTCAGTAAAAATGTGATAATACTTTTGACATATTTAAAAAAAGGTTATGAGTATATCACTAATATATCTCTTGTGAATATGACTGCTCTTTCTCTGCTTAGTTCACAGGATGGACTGATGTGATTGTGACATGTGAGCCATAGAAAATCTCATTAGGCTGTTTTAGAGCCAATGAGACAAATGAAATTTGAACTGTTTATTCTCAAGACCAATCCTTATGGTGAAATTGTGACTGAGTCTCATTTGAGAATTTTTTCCAGTTGAGATGTTCAATGAGAAGACACATTTCATACCAATGTTATGCCCAGTGGACTCTGGAAAGTCATTTTGGGTAATAGACAGCTTCATTTATCTTCTTAATGGTTCAGATTATTTGTGGCCTAGGGAGACACTGGAAATCATGGACCATATTATATTAGCCTATAGAAAGGGTTAATATGCAATTTCATCAACATTTTAAGATGGTCTATATTTGAATTTTGCTACTGATAAGGAGTCAAGCAGCAATAAAGAATTGAGTTTTATTTTTCCTCCACATCACTATCATTATGAGCTATTTATGAGCTGCTTTTTTAGAAGATGAATGAAGCCATATGTAATTTTTCATTAAATAATTGCTTTTCTTAAATCATATAACTGCATAAGAATATGTGCTTATTTTCTTCAGTGCCTGAAAATTATTTAGATGCCCTTGGAAGAAAGGCAGCTAAATTCGGAATAAAAGTAAAAGTCTAAGATAAATGTCTAGTAATCCAGAAAAGAGTAGGATCAAATCTTGAGTTATTTGTATTATTAAGGCAGGGACTAATCAACAAGGTTCTGGTGATTTTGAAATAGATTTTAAAATACAATGTCCTTGTTTTTCCTTTTGTACAATGCCCCATGTTTGAGTTATGCGTCATTGGTAACGTTTTAAACCACAACATCTACAACAGGTCTTTATTGTATGCTTTATTGCATACCTGAATGCCATTTGTCAAAGCCTGGAGGTTTTTCACATTGCCTTTAGTGAGATTTATACAATAGAATTTGTAGAGTCAGAAAAAAGGAATCAAGAAAAAAGTGCCCCTGATTCTATTTAATATAAACTTTGATTGTCATAGGTTAACTGAGACTTAAGAAAAATCAAGTTCCTAATTTAAATATTGAGGCATTTTATTTTATTTTTTAATTCTCCATTGAATTTCCAATTCTACCAGCATTCGCGATTGGTTTCTTTGTGATGCCAGAATGCCTCCTAGATTCTTCTTTCTCTCTCAGTGTCAGGGACAACTTATTTCAGGTAGTATGCCTATCACAGTCATAGGATGCCTTCAAAATATTTACGGAAGGAAAAGACAATGTTTAAAAAAATCTAAATATTCCCGAGGCTGTAGGATCACTTTCAACAATGGGTTGATATCCTCCAATCATGAAGCATCATATAAACTAAGATGGCTTCCACTAAGAGTTACATATTTCAGAGGCATTATGGTGCAAATGCAAAGCACAAGGTATTAAAACCAGATATAGATTTCTAATCCCATCTTTGTGGCTATAGTCATTGTTATGGGTTGAATTATGCCCCCCCAAAAGACAAGTGCCCACTAAAATATATGAAATTATTTGGAAGTAGTGTCTTTACAGATGGAGTTAGTTAATTTGAAATGAAGTTGTACTGGAATAGAATGGGACCTTACTCCTTATGAAGAGGGAAGATATAGAAGAAGAAATTTAAGTGCTGCAGCTGCAAGTCACAGAATTGCAATGATTGACAGCCACCATCAGAAACTAGGAGGAGGCAAGGAAGGATTGTTCTCTACTGGTTTCAAAGGAAGCATAACCCTGTTGACATCTTGATTTAAGACTTCTTGCCTCTAGAAGTATGAGCGAACAAATTTCTATTGTTTTAAGTGACCAAGTTGTGGTACTTTGTTATGGCAGCTCTACACAACTAAGACAGGTAAATTTCATAATCTATTTGGTTTTAGTATCCTCTTATGCTAAAAAAAAGCGTGAATTTAAGTTTAATGGTAGAGTAGAAATGATAGATAAAGAGTACCTGGAACAAATAAGCATTCTATAATAGCTTGGTAGTCAAAATCCTCCTACCCCAAATTTAAAGAACTGTGTTTCTTTTGTGTGTGTGTACGTGTGTGTGTGATTGCTCTTAGATGTCTTGATTCATATTCTTTTGGTTTCACAAGGTGACCTTGCTCTTTCTGGTTTACTTCTTCTGTTGAGTTGTCCCTATTTAGGACAACTGTCGTCTCACAATGGATCTTTCCTCCACTGATTTTCCCTGTTTTTCATTTTTTTAAAGTCTTGCACTTCAGATCTGTTGCAAATCAAGGTGTAAGGGACTGGAAATACAATGTTAAGGGAAATATGATCCCTAAATTTGAGAATCTCCCAAGTCACTGATTCTCAAGTGCCCTTTACAAGGACTCTTGCAGGGAACCCAGGAACCCTAATGCCAATAGTATCTGTTGTGGACCAATTTATACAAGTTGTGGCTATCTTCTAATTTCATTGCTTCTCATGATTTCTTTGCACCTCATTTCATCGAATTAGAATACATCTTCAGAATAAGATCCTGCTAACAAACAATTGATTGTTGAGCCCTTATTTTAAATTCTAGAACTGAAATATCATACTCTTCCAACATCTACAATCTCTTAATCTGCTGTTGAAAACAAATGAACCATTTATTATGCAGAAGTTTACAGAAACTACTGGAGTGTTGGGGAAGCAATGGTGACCCAAAGAGCAGTCCCTCCTGGAACTCATATTTGAGACTTGGCCTTTTATGATGCTACTTCTGATATCCATTCAACCATATCTGGGTAATGTGAACGAATTTTGGAGGCATTTCTTGCTTTGCTCTACAATTGTTTTCTTTGAGAATCATCCATTATCTGCCAGCTGGGCACCATTGAATATAATATAATCATTCACAAGAAATCTCAGATGTTTTTCTCAAGCCACAGGCAAGAACTAAAGTCCTATTTAATTCAGAATGAGTGCCCTAGGTAAGAAAGAATTTCATCCAGAGCATATTATTCCTTTATTTTTAAGCTAGAAACCTAGATTTAAGCAACATATTGACAAAGAGGGCATTTGAACATTTATTTTGATCCTGGAATCTTGAGATCAGTTTCTTTTCTTTTCTGCTTGAATCCATTTACCTTCTTCACTTAATTCTTAACTTCTACAGAAGGAAAAAATAAATAAAAATAAAAAGTAAAAAGTAAAAGGGCAAAGCATCAGGTATTTTACCAGATAGTTAATAATTTGTTCAACAGACGCTGTATTCCCTAGAGTTTTAAATCTATAGGCTTTTAAATCTATTTTATATAATGGAAAGAGAGGGCTCAAAAGTGAACCAGACCTGAGCTAAAACCTTGGCTTTGCCATCTGGCTGATGTACAAACGTGGGTAAATTTGTTATCTATAATGAGCTGAACTTTCTCACCTGTAAGATGAAAATAATATTACCTACTATTCAGATTGGGGGCAAATGAATGGCATGAACACAACAGCTAATATTGCTCTTAGCATGCATTAAGTATTCAATGGTTATAATTGTTTTTCATCATGAATATGTCTCATAAATATTTCAGGAATAAGAAAATCAGAATTTGAAAAAAAGAATTTAAAATTTGAGAAATGCTGTGGAAATTTTGGAAAAGTAGTATCTTTGCATCTCTTTAAAAAATGGATATGGACGGGTCCTTCAAGCTTTCTCTATTTACTATAATTTCCCTCTTTCCCAATCTGATGGTGAATATTGAAAAGAATCTTAATATGTATTCTCCATTTTTAACATTTAAACATAAAAATAACATTCAATTTCATGAATCCATCATTTGTCTAACAATTGTTCATATATATCTAGGACTGGTTTAGATAAAGAATGTTATATATATATATACAAAAACACACACACATAATATAGTATGTGTACAATCTATAGGTATGTATTTATAAATATGCTTTTGTATAGATTAAATACCACCTGTATAAAAAGTAAAGGGAATCCCAAGTCTCTGCTTTCTCTTGGATAAATTCCATGACTTATTTGCAAAATATCATAAATATAGAAAATTGTTAAATATGCACATTTGGAATTTAATTTAATTTTTGGCTATTGGTCTGTAAGAATAAAGTATTATAGATTAAAGGCTTTGTCAACTGAGGAAGTGATATAATTGTGTTTTTCTCTAATAAAAAAAGGAGCATTCCTTAAGACCTACCTGTCCTTATTTCACATCTTGCAAAGTCAATGTAAAAACACCTAGTCCACCCTCTGTAATGAGGGGAAAAAAATGACATTTAAAAATATAATAAATGACAAGTGGATAGGAAAAAATAAACACATATTTAGTAGTCCTTAAAGCTGCTTTTTCCTTTGAAGAAGAAGGAGGAGGCATGCCTAGAAACTGTGCCCAGGAGGTGAAACAGAAGAACTGAATTGATCTCCTTTCCCCTTAACTTTGTTTATTAAAACTGACATTGGTCACATAAGCCCAAACTTAACTTTGTACCCTACCTTTGTACTTCTTTCATAGTCAGTAAGTGTTTCAAATCATTTATAGGCTCATGAAGATGAGCTCAAACATAATACCTGGAGGGGATAGAGAAAAAATTTTCTTGCTAATGCAATCTTGTTATCTTTACTTATTCAGTAGAAAACAGAGTGTTATCTTCACCTTTGGGCAGTGAGAAGCTACACTAACCCTCTGGAGTTTACAATATTTTGTTGGTTTCTCTCTCTGAAAATATTAACTGTAAATGCTAAGGCCAAGGAGTTGAAAAGTTTCATGAAATTCTTGTGAAAGAAAGGCCTGTGACCAAAAGAACCTCACTTCTCTTGACTTAAATCCTGCTTAAAAACTAGGGGAATCCCAGCATGCCAAAACTCTGTACTTGCTCATGCCAGGATGCCAAAACAGGTGCCAAAGAAAATTTTGCCTCACAATAACTTCATGAGTTAGATATTACCACAGTTTTGCTGCTACAGAATTTGAGGAAAATTAGAAAAATCATATAGCTCATAAGTGGCATGACCAAGCATGGAACCCAGGTTTATTGAACTCAAAATGCTTGTTCTTTTCCTGAAATTATTGTATCTCAACATTTGCCACTTTATTCACTAATATTAAATTTTCGATCACATTAAATCAGACATTCAGATAATTGTTTAAAAGGCCTCAGAGAGATAAATCTTTATTTACTTATCAGTGAACAAGAGACATCTAAAAGATCTTCAAAATTATTTTTTCAGGTTGCAAATTTTTGCAGTATGGTCTATATCCTTTTTCTTTTCTTTTCTTTTTTTTTTAACATGGGCAGGCACTGGGAATCGAACCCAGGTCTCCAGCATGTTCAGGCAAGAACTCTGCCACTGAGTCACCATGGCCCACCCTATGGTCTATCCTTTACATCCTTTTATAATCATTTCTGCAGTCCTGGGATTTCTCATATGGTCTATGGATGCAGTACTTACTCTAAACCCTCCAATAAATAGCTTTCTTCAAACATGTTTGATATTAGCAAGTGGAGAATTAGATTATTTCTTAGGTAATATTTTCATTGCTCTATGATTATATTAGGTAATATTTTATTGCTTAGAGTTAGTGTGCAAATGTTTTTTGATTAAATGAATAAGTATATGAAAGTAAGCTTCCAAAGTACAGGGACTCCTAATTAATTTATATCTTTATTCACTCATTAGGCAGTAAATATGTTATTTTCTTACTGCTACCTGTGAGAAAATACAACTGAAATACTTATTAGGAGAACCTTTTCATTTGTTTTTCATATAGCTATGATATGTCTTTTCATTATAAGTAATATAACCAGTTTGATAAAGATGATTTTAGAAAATTGTGTCTTAATTGTTGGCTATTTTTAAGAAGGTCTTGTTGCTGCTTATCACTTTATCCCTTTATTAGATAAGAAGATGAGAATTTATTTTTCCTTTGTAGTTGACTCTATCTCCTCAGAATCCATTTTACAAAAATTGCTGTGTTATATTGCTTTCTGTCCCTAAAGTGACCATATGCTTTCAAATGTCATTAAGAGACTATGCTGAAATTCTGTGCTTTGCTCTGACACACAAACTAATTTAAGTTTTTTAAGGAAGGTTTCCTTATCAACTGTACCTTGTTAATTCACCATTTTAAAGAAAAATAATGGATAAACAAACATAATCTTTAATTTAAAATTATATTTTATTCATAGTAATCTTAAAAGGTAACATTCATAAATCTTTGAATCAAATAATTATTAGTGGCCCAAGCAATAAATAGGAGAGACTATAATTTTCACAACCACTATACACGATAACTATTACAATCCCCATATTTTGGTTAAAAGTTTATTTATCTGAATTCCCATAAACAGTAAGTAATGAAGCTTGGACCTGAAGTGTGTTTTTTTTAACTCTAAATTAAGAACAGTTCCTATTTTAGCAGCACTAAATTTGCATCATGAGCAGTAGATATTTATTGTCAGTGCTTAATTAGAGTTTTTGGTATCTATGAATTTGTGTCTACACTTGAGGAATTTGCTTACTGTACCTTGAAGAACATTGAAAGTGAAGCTTTGGTGATTTGATAGTCAATTCAATCTGGATATTATTTAAGGGGATTTATTTCATCTAAAAAGGAGCATATTTTTAATGGATACATAGGCAGCATCAAAGAATGCAAATCTAACATCAGATATCTTTGGTTAATGTGTATCCTATTAAAATGTGCTATTCACTTTAACAATCTTGAATATGCACTCTCCATTATTAACATTGTTTTATATACATACACAACAGCTTTTAAATGATTCTCAAAAGCGCTGCATATTTTTCCTGCTAAAAATTCATTTATCTTACTCCTATTTATCAATAGCTCCTCTTAACACTTACCTCCTACTGTTCCCTCTCCCTATAATCTAAGCCAGCGCTAGTGTCTGCCTGTAGCAAATATGCTCTGAATCCCTTGACACATTCTGATGAAAACCAAACAAGCAGAGAATAGAATTTAGAGATGGAGGTGGTTTGTATTTCTTTTTGGCTTGTTACTTCATTCTTATTAAGCCCCGGCCAGACTCCTATCAAGTTCAACTCAATTTCATTTAAGAATTTGGCATATAGACTGCATTTTTCATCACCACTGATAAAGGTAAGGTTTATATGATTATACTAATTTTTGTAACCTTACTACTGAATTCAATTTGAAGTCAAATCTATTATATAATGCAAAGAAATATGGCCTTTAAATACAAATTTTTATAAATTGATGTTATTCATATCGAGTGAGAATGAGCTGTCCTCCAATGGATAAGAGTTTATATTAGTATCACTAAAATTCACAAGGAACTTACTGTAGTCGAAGTCAAGGACCTGTTCAGCATTACATTTGGAGCTGAAATCACCACTTTAGCCTGGAGACAGTCTTACCGGTTTCCCTTACCTGTTTCAATAACAAACAACCACATGTTTTAAATATTAACCTTTCCAAAAATATTCAAATCAGATTCCAACAGAAAATATTTCTTCGTATTCATCCTTGTTTGGAGAGCACGTATGTCACACAGTGTTTTACAAGAAACTGAGGAAGATGACTGATTCCAAGAAAATGCCACCTAGTTTAGAACAACTGTTTAATCCAAAAAATGCTACCAGTTTAATCCTCAGGTAGCTAGTTTTTTTTTTTACATCTTTATGTTAAAGGTTCAGGAGTGGTATGGAAAATAGAGTCGTAAAAATATATATATCAGTAATGCTGTACTATTGTAAGTGAAAGAAGCCAGAAAATAGAAGAAAACAGAGTGTTTAACGTAGAGAAGGAAAATAATCCTAAATATACAAGAAAATATTAATGCTTCCATGAACCTATACTCCCTGCATACAAAAACTTTTCAATATTTCCTGATGAAGAGTTCTTACATATATAACTACAGATTTTTTTTTTACTTTCCATTTACTTCGGGGATATTTTTGGAAAGAACAGAACTATTACCCCTCTAACAATAAAAACTGAAGGCCGTTCAAATCTAATTGCCTGGCAGACAAAATTTAAAAAGCAATCCTTTTAAATGTAATTTTATTGAGATATATATACACACCGTACAATCCATCCAAAGTATACAGTAAATGGTTCAGAGTCTCATTACTTAGTTATGCATTCATCAGACTATGGTTATTTTTAGAACAATTGCATTATTCCAGAAAAAGAAATAAAAAGAAAAAAGATAACCTCAAACATCTCATACCTTTTACTTCTTCCTCTAATTGATCACTAGTATTGCACTCTACACAATTTTAATACTCATATTAGAGATAAATTAACTAAAACAGTGTAGTATTGTCAGAGACAGAGAGATATCAGTGGAACCAAAGCATCCAGAAGTAGATGCATACAAACACAGGCGACTGACTTTTTTTTTGCAATAGTTATGCAACAATTATCAAAGTCCAGGGCTACTTGATTACAACTTGACATGCAGAGGCACCCCTTCTCAACCTGTCCATTCAAAACACCAGGCACCAAAAAGAAATACTCACACAAGTCAGCAATTACAGTCATTTGCTAAATCCAGTTTCTCAGCTACACCTCTTCCCTCCCCTCAATCCCTCTCTGAATCTCCAGGGATATCTGGGCAATGACCATTTTAACTTCTATATGCTGGAAAGAGGTGTTGTCCTGGGAAGGGGTATTGACCACAGAGGAATGAAACTGATTAATGTTCTTGGAGAGACTGGTACCTCTGGGTTTCGGTGCTTATCTGGCATAGAATCAATCTGGAGGACTCAAGTTTCTGAAAATAACAAACTTACTAAGTAAATATTTATAGAGACTTAGATAGAGCCCAGGGAATTCCTTAGGTTTTTCAGAAATATTGTTAGTTGAGACTTGGCATATTGTAATAGTTTGCAATATCTGGATGAATCTTGCATAAGAGTAACCTCTAGAATGACCTCTTAACTCTATTTGAGATCTATTAGCTATTGAAAACTTTAATTTGTTTCATTTCTCTTCCACCTTTTGGTCAAGAAGTCATTGTCAATCCCATGATGCTAGGTCCAAGCTCATCCTTTGGAGTCATGTCCAGGGAGACTTACACCAGGGAGTCTTACACCCCTGGGAGACTTACACCCCTGGGAGTCTGGCCCCTCTTTGTGGGGAGGGTAGTGAGTTTATTGCAGAATTGGCTTAAAGAGAGAGGTCACATCTGAGCAACAAGAGAGGATCTCTGAAGGTGACTCTTAGGCACAATTACATGCATGCCTAACTTCACCATTGCAGAAATAAATTTCATAAAGGCCAAGCCTCAAGATCGAGGGTGTGCCTTATTAAACTTGTAGTCCCTAATGCCTGATAGAATATTAGGAATTTCACAGTTCCACATTTTCCTTCAGTCTTTCAAGGGGCTTTGCAAATACTTTTTTTATTTTCTGCCTAAAATACTCTAGAATGTATAAGGATATGACATAAATTTATGCAGAATATCATTATCTCATTTTCTGTTCTAGGTTCCATGTAATTAAGTTGTTTAAATAATCTGATCAGACATGTTAAACTAGATAATGTGCTACAGAAAATTTAAATTTTGCACTAAATAACCATCTCTCTTTTGGCTTCACACAGAAGCTGAAGTTTTAGAATATAGACATTATCATCCTTTACCCTATATTCTGGTTTAACTTAGTCTAACCAAATTTATATCTCTGTTAGGAGAATGACTTATTTTTCAGCTTCTTTAATAGTTGCTGTATGGAATAATGCTGACTTGCAGAGCTGCAGAACTCTAACTCTGAGTCTCAGGTGTTACACAGATATGCAATATTTCAGGACTATCAGTTTATACACAAAAGAGCACAGCATCTCAAAATTTAGAAATAACAGATAAAACTCAGGATGTGAATGCTGTAAGAGCTTACAATCTAGAAACCTTTATAATAAGCCTTATTTAACATTCTGAACTCCTTAATCATCAATTACCATTCTATGGTATCTTTCTATCCCCTAATATCCTATGCATTCAAATTTCAATTCTCAGAGTTTGCTCATTATGGTTTATATTACTGAGACCATACATTATTCATCGTTTTGTTTCTGGCTTATTTCACTTAACATAATGTCCTCAAGGTTCATTCACCAATTGCATGTCACATGACTTCATTCTTTTCTACAGCCACTCAATATTCTCTTGTGATTTGTCCCTCTGTTCAGCAGGCAATGTACCCTTACACCATCTCTATCCATTGCAAATTATAAATAATGCCACCATAAACACCAGTATGAAATGCCTATTCATGTCCCTACTTTCAGTCTTCCAAGTCTTTGTCTAATAATGGGGTTCCAGGATCATGTGACAACCTTGTACTTAGCCTCCTGTGGAATCACCACACTGCCCTCCAGAGGGGCTGCACTATTCTACTTTCCTACCAACAATGAATAGGTATACCTCTCTCTTCACATCTTCTCCAGAACGTGTATCCTTCTGTTTATTTTTTTTTTTAAGTTTTATTCACACACCATAAAATCCCCTTAAGTGTACAATCAATGGTTCCTGGTATAACCACATAGCTATGCTCTCAGTATCACAATCTATATGAGAACATTTCCATTTTTTGTGCAAAGAAAGAAAAAGAGAAAAGAAAAAAAAATGAAGCACAACAACAATCCATAGCCCTCCCTTATATCCCCCTCTTATAAACACTAACTTTGATATACTGCTTTTGTTGCTGTTAACCATAGAACTTAGTGTGCATTAATTGTATTTTTTCCATATGCCATCCCATTCTTACCACCTTACAATGGTGACATTCAATTGCTTGCCCTCAAATAATAACTTTCTTATATTTGTACATTTAATCACCATCACTGTTCATTCTAGGCTTTATTATGTTATACTGTCCCAATTTTTAATCCCTTGTCTTTCCTTCTGGTGTCTGCTGTCCCTAGCCTTCCTCTTACAACCATACTCACATTCAGCTTTGTTCAATATACTCACGATATTGTACAACCATCACATAATATTTTGCTATCCATTTCTGGATCTTTATAACCAACCCCTTGAACATTCTGTATTCCTCCAGTATCAAATGCTCAGTCTCTACCCTCTTTCTATCTCCTGATAACCTGTGTTCTCAACTTTAACTCTCCGACTTTGCTCATTATAGTTCGTTTATATTAGTGAAGTCATACAGCATTTGTCCTTTTTTTCTGGCTTATTTCATTCAACATAATGTCCTCAAGTTTCATCCATGTTGTTGCATGCTTCATGACTTTATTCTGCCTTTCAGCTGCATAATGTCTATCTATAATAAGTCTGTCTTTTTGTATATATATAAATACCCCACAGTTGGTTTATCCACTCATCCATTGATGGACATTGTAGTAGGTGCGAGATGATATCTCATTCTGGTTTTGATTTGTATTTCCCTAATCACTAGTGAAGTTAAGTATCTTTTCAAGTGTTTTTGAGTATTTTGTATTTCCTCCTTAGAAAACTGTCTATCCATGTCTTTTGCCCATTTTTAAATTGACTTGTCTTTTTGTTTGTTGAATTGTAGGATATATGTATATATTTTGGTTATTAAACACTTATCTGATATGCATTTTACATACATTGTCTCCCATTGTGCAGGCTGCCTTTTTACTTTCTTGACAAAATCCTTTGAAGCAGAAAAGTATTCAATTTTGAGGAGATCCCATTTTTATATTTCTTTTTCCATTGCTTGTGCTTTGGGTGTAAGGTCTAGGTAACCATCCCCTATCATAAGACCCTTAAGATATTTTGCTACATTTCTTCTAAACACTTTATGTCCTTAGCTCTAATGTTCTTATCCATTTTGAGTTCATTTTTATATGAGGTGTGAGACAGGAATCCACTTTCATTCTTTTGGATATGACTAACCAGTTCTCCAAGCACCATTTGTTGAAGAGGCTGCTCTGTCCCCATTGAAATAATTTGACCACCTTATCAAAGATCAATTGTGTATAGATGAGCAGGCCCATCTCTAAATAATCAAGTCAATTCCACTGACCATCACATCCATCATTATGCCAGTATCATACTGTTTTGACCACTGTAGCTTAGCGATATGCTTTAAAAACTGGTAGTCTAATACCTCCTACTTGAATTTTCTTTCTCAAGATATTTTTAGCTATTCAAGGCAACCTGGCCTTCCAAATACATTTGATTATTGGTTTTTCTTTTTCTGCAAATAAGTTTTGGGATTTTAATTGGTTTTACATTGAATCTATACATCAGCTTGGGCAGAATTGACATCTTATCTATATTTAGTCTTCTAATCCATGAATACAGAATAAAATTTGCCTGTAATATTCTTTTCTTGCCTGGCTTTGGTCTTATGGTGATTTTGGCTTCATAGAGTGAGTTAGGTAGCTTTCCATCCTCTTTAGTATCTTTTGAAGAGTTTAAGCAGGATTGATGCTTTTCTTGAATACTTGGTATAATTGTTCTAGCTTTCTAGCTGCTGGCATGCAATATACCAGAAATGGAAAGGCTTTTAAAAGGGAGAATTTAGTAAGTTGTTAGTTTACAGTTCTAAGGCCAAGATAATGTCCCAATTAAAGCAAGTCTATAAAAATGTCCAAATTAAGCACCAACAAGAGTTTACCTTCACTCAAGAAATACTGATGAAGTTCAGGGTTTCTCTCTCAACTGGCAAGGCATGTGGTGAACATGGTGACATCTGCTAGCTTTCTCTCCAGGCTTCTTGTTTCATGAAGCTCCCCACCAGAGACATATTCCTTCTTCATCAACAAAGGTCTCTGGTTGCAGGGGCTCTGTGATTCTCAGCGCTCTCTTGTGGTTTTAAAAGCAAGTCTCTTTAAAATGTTTCCTTTTTAAAAGGATTCCAGTAAACCAATCAAAACCCACCTAGAATGGGTGAAGTCACAATTCCCTTTCTTCAAAAGTTAATACCAATTTGGGTGAGTTACATTTCTGTGGAGATGATCTAAATCAAGTTTCCAGTATACAGTACTGAATAGGCTTTAAAAGAAATGGTTCCCTCCACAAGAGTCAATTAGGATTAAAATATGGCTTTTCTAGGGAACATAAATTTTTTCAAACTGGCATAAGAATTCACATGTGAAGCCATCTGGTCCTGGAATTTTCTTTCTTGGAGTTTTTCGATGACTTAATTCAAGCTCTTTACTTGTGATTGGTTTGTTAAGGTTTTCTATTTCTTCTTGAGTTAATGTTAGTTGTTCACACCTTTCTAGGAAGTTGTCCATTTTGTTTAAATTGTCTAGCTTGTTAGCATATGGCTGTTCATAATATCCTTTTATTATCTCCTGTATTTATGTGGGGTCAGAAGTTATGTCCCCTTTCCCATTTCTGAGTTTATTTATAGGATCCTCCCTCTTCTTTCTTTGTCAGCTTAGCTAAGGATCCATTTTTCTGAAATTCATTTCCTCAAAGAACCAACTTCTGGCTTGTTGATTGTATTGTTTTCACTTTCTCAACTTCTTTTATCTCTTCTCTAACCTTTGTTATTTCTTTCCTTCTGTTTTCTTTGGGGTTAGCTTTCTGTTCTTTCTCTAATCCCTCCAATTAAGTAGTTAAATTCTCAATTTTTGCTCTTTCTTCTTCTTTAATATAAGCATTTAAGGCAATAAATTTACATTTCAGCACAGCCTTTGTTGCATCCCATAGGTTTTGATATATTATATTCTCATTTTCATTTACCTCAGTATTTGCTGATTTTTCTTGTAATTTTTCCGTGACCCACTGGTTGTTTAAGACTGTGCTATTTAGCCTCCATATATTTGTGAATTTTCCAGCTTTCCACCTGTTATTGATTTCTAACTGCATCCCACTATAATCCAAGAAAGTACTTTGTATAACTCTGATCTTTTTAATTTTATCGAGACCTGCTATGTCTGCTATGTGATACAACATGTGTTATATTCTGGAGAATGATCCATGAGCACTTGAGAAAAAAGTATATCCTTCTGTTGTTGGTACAATGTTCTGCAAATGTCTGTTAAGACTAGTGCATTTATCATATTATTCAAAATCTCTGTTTTGTTATTGATCCTTTGACTAGATGTTCTATCCACTGATGATAGTGGTGTATTAAAGGGAGAGATGTCTATTTCTCCCTTTAGCCTTTGCCTCATGTATTTTTGGGCACTCTCATTCAGTGCATAGATATTTATGATTGCTATGCCTTATTGATGGATTATCCCTTTTACTGATACATAATGTTCTTCTTTGTCTCTTTTAATTGTTTTATATTTGAAGTCTCATTTGTCTGATAGTAGTATAGGTACCCCCTCTCTTTTCTGGTTGTTGTTTGCATGTAAGATATTTTTCCAACCTTTCACTTTTAATCTTTTTTTTTGCCCTTGGGTCATAAGTGAATCTATTTTAGATGGCATATAGTTGGAGCCTTTTTTTTTTCTTTATCCATTCAATCTATGTCTTACAACTGGGGAGCTTAATTCACTTTAAATGTTTTTTACATTAAAGGCAGTATTTTCTTCAACCATTCTTCTTTTGGATTTATCAGTCATATCATATTTGTTTCTTTCTCTCTTTTTACCTTATTAGTCACCCTTACTGATAATTTCCATTTCTACATTGTTGTTCAAATCTCTCTTTTCTCTCTTTTCCTATCTGCCTATAGTGCTCCCTTTAGTATTTTTTGTAGAGCAGTTCTCTTGTTTGTGAACTTTCTCAGTGTATGTTTATGTGTAAATATTTAAAAATCTCCATGATTTTTTAAAAATAGTTCTTGGTTCCAAGATTTTCTCTTTCATTATCTTAAATATATCATACCACTGCCTTCTCACCTCCATGGTTTCTGCTAAGAGATCGGCACTTAGTCTTATAAGATTCTCTTGTTTGTGATGTGTCACTTTTCTTTTGTTGTTTTCAGAATCTCTCTTGGTCTTTGACAATTAATAATCTGATTTTTAAGTATCTCAGAGTAGGCTTATTTGGGTCTATTCTGTTTGGGTTATGCTGCACCTCTTGGATCTGTAATTTTATGTCTTTCATAAAAGTTGGGAAATTTTCAGTGATTGTTTCCTCCATTATTCCTTCTACCCCTTTTTCCTTCTCTTTTCATTCTGGGACACCAATAACATGCATGTTCATGCACTTCATGTTGCCATTAAGTATCCTGATACCTGTTCATATTTTTCAATTCTTTTCCCTATTTGCGATTTTATAGTTGGGTTACAGATGTACTGTGTTATAGTTCACTAATCCTATCTTCTGTCTCTTCAAATCTGTTGTATATCTCCACCGTTTTTTTTACATCTCTTCTGTTGTGACTTTCATTCCCATAAGTTCTGCCATTTGTTTTTCCAAGCTTTTGAGCACTTCTGTACAGACACCCTGAGTCCCCTTTATATCCTTCATCTCTTTTGCCACATTTTCCTACAACTCATTGATTTGATTTAGAAGATTTGTTTGAACATCTTACTTAGTCCTTTAAAATCCTGAATTTCAGTTGAATTGCTAGTTTATTCCTTTGTTCAGGCCATATCTTCATGCTTCCTGGCATGAGCCATGATTTTTTGCTGGTGTCTAGGCATCTGATTTTCTTGCTCAGTTTATTCCAGAGGTTATCTCTCTTTTTTCCTAGGGTCTCCTTGCTTGTTAGGTTTGTTCTTTATCTGTTCATCTTTCTTGCTAGCCAGCTGTCAAATTTGTTCTATCCCCAAGGCTCACCCAATAACCAGGCATAAACAATGGTCTGCCTCAGGGATAGGACTAGGGACTAAGCATCAGAGCAAGATCTCTGCTTGTGTATAAAACAATTCTGCTGGCTCTGAGTGGTTCTCTGTTTTTCAGACCCAAAGCTGGAGACACAGGCTTTGCCCATGTTTTCTCAGACTCTTTATCTTTCACTGACCTGGGCCTTGAAATGTTCTCCTCTGTACCCTGGGTATCCAAATGGTGGGGTAGGGGTCTGTCTCGCTGCTGTGAGAGGATTTATCTTCTGTGTTCCCAATGGGAGGGATCCTAGCAGCTCTTTCTGTGCCCTTTCCACACTGTGTGAGACTGAAGGGGAGGGTAGAAGACTGGCCAGTCTAGGATGGAAGTTTTTTATCTGATATTTTTCTTTTTCTTCAATTTGACATTTGTAGTGTCCCTCTCCAGTCTGTATCTTTCTTTGGAGTTCTGAACAATTAAGAATTTTCCTCTTTTTTTCCCATTGAATCTCTGGAGAAAGATTTCTCTTTTTTTTCCATTGAATCTCTGGAGAAAGATTTTCAGTAGCTGTTTACATCATCATGTTGATGATGTCACTCTTCCCCAGCATACTTTCTTGTTTAAAACAGTAGACATGGCCCTGGTAGTCTCAAGGCAATGGGTTATGACCCCTTGGGTTCTCCAGAAATGAAGTCTCAAAACCAGTCTTTAATTGTTATAGTTGATGATGACTGCATTTGAAATAACCCATGTTGTCCAAGACTACTGAGAAATTCTTAGTGATTCTTACAGCTTCATTTGGAATTCTAACTTGAAAACATCTAAAAATAATTGATGATTGCATTTTAAATGTGCATGATGTTAAACAGTGACTGTTAGAGAAAAGGTGATTACAACATCACATATGATTGTTAAGTATTGACCTTTATTCCTCCCTTCCTTTCTTCCTTCCTTCATTTCTTTCATTCTTCATGCCATCTTCCTCCTCCTTTATTCCTTTCTTCATATGTAATGATTTCTTTATAAATTAGAACAAAATTATTATATACTTACTCAATAGAGAATTAGTTCATGCAAAATAAGTTACATTGCCAAAAAGTCTATGGGAAGATTGAATTTAAAATAATATTTATCAATTATCAAGTTTTTTAAAATTTTATTTTATTTATTAAACATACCATCATACAAACACAAACATTCTTACCATATGATCATTCTATTCTACATATATAATCAGTAACTCACAATTTCATCACATAGTTGTATATTCATCTTCATGATCATTTCTTATTTGCATCAATTCAGAGAAAGAAATAAAAAGAAAACAGAAAAAAATTCATACATACCATACCCCATACCTCTCCCTTTCATTGATCACTAGCATTTCAATCTACTAAATTTATTTTAACATTTGTTCCCCCAATTATTTATTTATTTTTAATTCATATGTTTTACTCATCTGTTGATAAGGCAGATAAAAGGAGCATCAGACACAAGGTTTTCACAATCACACAGTCATATTGTGAAATTTATATCATTATACAAGCATCTTCAAGAAAAATGGCTACTGGAACACAGCTCTATATTTTCAGGCAGTTCCCTCTATTAACTAAAAAGCTGATATCTATATTATGTATAAGAATAACCTCCAGGATAACCTCTCAATCTGTTTGGAATCATTGTGTTGGAAGTTCTAGCCAGAGCAATTAGACAAGAAAAAGAAATGCAAGGCATCAAAATTGGAAAAGAAGAAGTAAAACTCTCACTGTTTGCAGATGATATGATACTATATGTTGAAAACCCTGAAAAATCCACAGCAAAACTACTAGAGCTAATAAATGAGTGCAACAAAGTGGCAAGTTACAAGATCAACACTCAAAAATCTGTAGTGTTTCTATACATTAGTAATGAGCAATCTGAGGGGGAAATCAAGAAAAAAAATTCCATTCACAATTGCAACCAAAAGAATAAAATATTTAGGAATAAATTTAACTGAAGAGACAAAGGACCTATGCAAAGAAAACTACAAGAAATTGTTAAAAGAAATCACAGAAGATCTAGATAAATGAAAAGGCATATTGTGTTCATGGATTGGAAGACTAAATAGAGTTAAGATGTCAATTCTACCTAAATTGATTTACAGGTTCAATGCAATACCAATTAAAATCCCAAAAACTTACTTTTCAGAAATAGAAAAAACAATAACCAAATTTATCTGGAAGGGCAATGTGCCCTGAATAACTTAAATCATCCTGAGAAAGAAATACGAAGTCGGAGTTCTCATGCTACCTGACTTTAAGGAGTATTATGAAGCTGCAGTGGTCAAAACAGCATGGTACTGGCATAAAAATAGATACACTGACCAATGGAATCAAACAGAGTGTCCAGATATAAACTCTCTTGTCTATCGACAATTGATCTTTGATAAGGCATTTAAGCCAACTCACCCGGGACAGAACAGTCTCTTCAACAAACCACGCCTAGAGAACTGGATATCCACTGGCAAAAGAATGAAAGAGGATCCATATCTTACACCCTATTCAAAAATTAACTCAAAATGGATCAAAGACCTAAACATTAGATCAAAGACCATAAAACTGTTAGAAGAAAATGTATGGGAATCTCTTATAAATCTTATAATAGGAGACGGTTTCTGAGACCTTACACCCAAAGCACCAGCATTGAAGAAAGAAAGAAAGAAATGGGAACTCCTCAAAATTAAACACTTTTGTGCATCAAAGAACTTTGTCAAGAAAGTAAAAAGACAGCCTACACAATGGGAGACAATATTTGGAAACTATCAAGTTTTAAGTGTTATCCAATATGACACTTAGAGGGCAAAAATTCGGTAGATTGAAATACTGTGGGTCAATGAGGGGGAGAAGTAAGGGTTATGGGTCATGAGTTTTTTTTTTTTTCTTTCTCATTCTGGAGTGATGCAAATAATCTAAAAATGATCATCACAACTATATGATGATATGGTAAGCCACTGATTATATAATGTAGTTGGACTGTACATGTATGGATATTTTTCAGTAAAAATATTTAAATATATATATATCCTATTTCAGAAAAAAATTAAGAGGAACTCATTTTTAATTAGGTAGATATTTACAGATATGTTTTCAGAAAAATTGCAAACTAAGATTTTCTTTTTCAAGCCATGTTTTTTATTATCTCTATTTCATTTTCACTTCAGATACTAAATATAATCATCCAAGGCATAACTTTTCTTGTCTCACAGAGCTTGCTACTGCTATGCTTTCTTCTGCACCTTAGGTTGAACTTTAGTTATCACATTTTATATTCCTTCAGATCACAATTTCCATCTAACACGTAATTAGCTTGTTTCTTAGCTAATGTGTAACTGGGATAAGGGCAGAAAAATAAATCAGAAAGGTTTGTTAAGATCAGTTGGAACTTTCCTCCTCCCCTTGGCAAGCTAATGTTTTTAAGACTCAGCAGAGATGGCTACATATTCTATCCCTGAAAGTCCACACAGTCTCCATGACATCCTCCTCCACAATGCTAGTCCATTATTTAGCACCCTGATAGCCACGTGTTCTTCCTTATGCTTAATTCAATCTTCTATTGCATTTATTTAAGCCCATTTCCTCTATTCTAAAGAATAGTATTTCTTTTGGGAAATTAAATAGCATTTCCCTAAAGATGGACAAAGAAAATCAGTATTTTTGAAAATTGACAAAATTACACAAATTTCCTTAGAAGAAAAAATTTGGGTCATAGGCCCAGAAATGAATACTACTGAATAGAAAAATCCCAGGTATTAAAAGGTAAACTATATTTTAGCACACAAAGAACAGACAATTGCAGGTTTGAGCAGTGTATTATATAGTCATTGCTGCCTCTTCAATAACTCATTTTGATATTTTGTAATTTGCCAAAATGTGCCTTTGTGATCCCACAGGCTCTTAGCTACTTTGTAATGAGTACGTATGAACAGATGGAAAATGCTTTCAATTTTAGAGAAAACCACTAATGGATATCACCAGCTATTAGGAAAGCTCAGGTGGCTCCATTTTCCAAGGAAAGGTGTTGTCATAAAACTCTTCATTTTTAATGAAATGTTTGCTCATTCATACCTAGATGGTAATTTAAGACTTTACAAGTCTAAACAGATTAGAACTATAGTTGGAAATTATTCAGTGCTAAATAGCCTGGAAATCCAATCTCAAGAATCTCACCTGAAAACAGTAATGACAATCTAGGTCATTTTAGTAGAACCACTTGAATTACTATAAAAACAATTCCCCCAAGAAACGGATAAAGGAATTTAACTGAAAAGTTAAATACATGCTTGAGCTTTGATAATAATCCCTCTTTTAAAGTAAAAAGGAGTATGCCTTCTGTCTTCAATTTACATCTCAAGCAAATATATCTTCTTAAAGAAAAGTGTATCAAAAGAATGATTACGACAGAGGTTGTTCCCAAAACACACTCTATCACATATTCTAAAGCTGTTTTTCTAGCTTTCTGAAATGCAGCACCATTAGTTTAACCACCCCCTAAAAACTCACAGCAGCTTATTCTTTTACAAGGCTCTCAATCTATTATCCTATGCAAGAAACAACCAGAATTCGAGTTCAATTATTAATTTATTTTGGGTCATTGTTTCCCTCTCTTTCACCTAGTAAATCTTTGGCCAAAAATAAATGTGAAACTATCTGTGCAATGATTGATCCTATGTGCATTTATATATTTAGGGCTCTTCCAACAGGAATTATTTATATGCAAGTTGGGAAGGAATTAAACTATCAATTAATTTTCTTTCTATCAGAACAAATTCTTACACTTTTAGGAAGGCTTCAGGGTTCTACTTTCTTTCTTAATTGAGTATTAAATACTCAATATGTGTCTGGGACAAGATATTTTCTCCTGTAATAAAAAATAGGTGGTTAAACATTATGCAAAACACTAAAACTGTAGATCGCTTACCATACACTCAAGAATATCATATAAATGTAATTCTATCAAAACCAAAATAATTGACAATAGATATCTATTGGTAAAAGTGCTTCAATGCTGGAAAACAGTTTAAAAATCTATGGGGCTAAAGGATGTGTCAAATGTACATTGTAGTTTGTTTCTATTTTATTTATATATGGAGACAAACCACCAGACAGCTGCTCTTCTGAGAACACATTGCACAGATGAAGCAAAGTAACAGTGTAATAAATATCTTGTGCATGAGAAGAATCACTGCTTATTAAAATAAAAATGCTCACAGGGGAGTATCACTTTTGTTTTCACTGCTCTTCATATACAAATTCATATGTAAATACTAAATGGTTAGTGCCTCATTTTGTGCCCTCTTTGCTATATATACACCAGAAAGTTCTTAGCTGCATTCCTAAACCAAGATTGTTGATACAATTTTCTTGTCCTCATTCTCCACCTGTTATAACGTGGCTTTTTAAAAAATTATCTTTTAATAGTCCTTGCTCATATTGTATATATATATATTTTTTTAATTCTCAAATTAGCTTCCAAGCATTTTTGCTATAGATATGGCTTTAAATGTGCTTGAATTTATTGTTTAAAATAAGGTTATCTCACTTTTCTCATTGTATTTTAAACCCACCTTAGAAAAGAATAAAAATCCCATTGTAATATGGCTCAACAACAAAGAAGTATAATTACATTCATGAGTTAAATAAGTATAATTCATTTCATGAGTTAAATAATTTTCTCCCAATATAGCCATCTGAATTCAAATTAGCCATGATATATTTGGCCTGTATGGAGGAGAGTGTTACATATATACAAAAATATTAAATCTCACAGATTTCAGACAAAAAAATTAGTGAACTTGAATCTATAGTCAAAATATTTGTTTTAGTTTAAAAGCTATATGTTTTAATCAAACTAAAATTTGATTAATACTATAAATCCAGAGATCTTATAATCTCAACAACTGCCAAGAAAAAAAAAAAAATAAGGCAAGGAAAATACAATGCAAGTAACACCATATTCCAGACAGATACATTCCATCCAGAGAAATAAGTATAATAGCAGATTTTTTCATCAGAAACAATATAAGCCAAAAGACAGTAGAGCAATACTAAAAAACAGTATTTCCACTGTTTTTCATTTTCATCTCCATACAAAAGCCTTTTTAAACATTATTTTTACTAATCACTTTTGCTTTTTACAATTTCAATATCACAGATACACTGCATCTCTGTTTAGGTACTATGGTCCTTTGGAGGGGCAAACAATTGAAAAATGTTTTTTACATCATTCACCCACCAAGAATCAATTTTCACTCCCTTGAAGGCGCTATTACCCCCATTGGGAACACATGAGGAGAGCAACATCTTGAAAGTGCTGAAAAAAATATTGTCAACATATAAAATGAGGTAATTGTTTAGTAACTGACTTCAAAGAGTGGAGGTAGACACTTGCTTTAGAATGATAAAGAAAGTGGAGATGAAGATTTTCACCATAGAAAAATCTAAAGTCAGAATCATCCAGAAAGAAGAAATAGTCAGTATAAAGGTCCTAAGGTAAAAGTAGTGTAATATCATCAAAAGCCTCAAAGAGAGCTCATCAGGTCATAGTGTAGTAAATTGGGACAGAATAATGAAAGATGTCATTAAAAATATAAGTAAAGGCCCATAAGTCCATGAATACCAAAGGAAATTTTTTGGCTTTTTTTAAAGTGGTCAGCCAATGTAAATATTTTATTTAAATGTTTAAAAGTTGCCTTAATCTGCCATGACTTAGATTCTGTGCTACATACAGAACATTAATAACTTCGAAAAATGCAAAAATTCTTCTTGCTTAGTGTCAAAGCCCTTTAAGACTAGGAAGAGATATGTATTGCATTTCCTAATGTCTTGAGATCTCAGTCTTATGAGACAAGTGGTAATAAGGCCTGAAATATACCTTGGGAAGCCACAAGGATTTCTGAAAGTAATAATTGAAAGAAAATTTGAAAAGATGATTTGATGTCAACTTACACAAAAGGAATGCAGATCAGAAAAGAGTGTTCAAAGAAGGAGTAACAGCATTTATTAAGTCTGGCAGTGGAAAGAGAAAAAACCTTGACATTTTGATGAGAAAGAAAAAAAGAGAAATAAGCAGCATAATATACCCAAATTGTTAGGTAGGGGTTAGGCTTAAGGAGACAGTTCATTTTGTCACATCTCATAACGTTATGGTTTTAATTTAAGGTTTTGCCTAAAACATCTAAAAAATATAATTCCTTATTTTCCTTTTGGTTGTCATATACACTAATCATCTGCTTATGAAGTAGCCATTATTCTTTCATCACTGTGGCTTAAATCCCAGAATGTAATATTTATTTCAAAACATCCCACTATACAATATGCTGGGGCCATATGACACAGTCAAAGCTGACCTTTGTTACATTTCAAAAACTTGTTACTTAACCATAGTTTAATCACATAATACAAAGACATACTGTTATCAATTATCTATTAGATATAGTAATGATAACCTAATATACTTTATGTATTTTTGCTGAGATCTTGATAATTCTTTATTTCCAATTGGCATAGCATCCTAGCACATATTTTCTTCCAAGGTATTTATTCATTACTGTCTCTTAGTTTCTGCTTCCCCATCCTATGATCCTTCTCCAAAAAAACATACCCCCTACTGTTGGTTTATTTAAAAATACTTCTATCCATTTTTGGCCATTCTAAATATATTGTTTTCGTAAATAAAAAAATAAAAATAAATGAATAAAAATACTTCTAGAAATTCTTTACAGAATTCTGTGATTACTTAAAGCTCATTTGGAAGTATTTACTAAGTATCAATGTTCTATATCATTACCACATAGCAAGATGAAATTTCAAAATATTGATCCATATGTTCTCCCTATGTTTTCTTTTATGCCTTGTCCTTTCCCCTAGTAGGAAAAAAGCTAGTAGAGCCAAACAAATCCAGTGGTCAATTGTTGCCTTTTGTGTTTCAGAGTCCTAATAATTGGAGGGATGTAGAAATAACCCACATCATGGAAAATATATATTGGGGAGAATATATGTTATCAAAAATCCAGGGTGCCCCTATGCTCAAAGTAGACTAAGAATGGGGGAAAAGTATCAGAGTGGAAATAGGAAGAGCTTAGATATGTAAGAGTCTATTGAAAAAAGTGTTGAGCGTCAAGTGGGATAAGGCTTAAGTAGAGTGGGACAGTAGATAACCAGTTGGTTTTGTGTAATTTAAAGGAAAAAAATAGACGTGTCCTTTTATTTCTTGGTACACCTTAAGAAGGAAGAAAGACCTCATTCTAGAAATATATGTGTGATATATCTGAAATTACCTTACTTGATCCCCTTCACACTACTATACTGTAAGTGTAGCTGAATGATTAAATAACCTTAATGTGAAAAAAAAAATAACCTTAGTGTGGCATTGAACTAGATTATGTCTGACATCCACACAGGCATCCTCATATTCTGGTATGGTGTGGAAGCAGTAATATCAAACACAGCAAGAAGTACTGCCAAAAGTAAATACTATTCACATGTTAATATGGGATAAAACAGAGGTCCTAGAATGGACCAATATTGGATGGAGCACCAGGTGGAATGATGAATATTTATTTCAATGGATACCAACAGGAATTGAGGAAATATAAGGACAAACATTACTTATGAAATCCTTGCTATCATGTAAAATGGCCAGACTTTACACGCAATCCTCATTCCTAAGGTAGGGAAATTAAACTGAGTAGGATTAAGCTTTTGTCATTGTTACTGGAATATTGAAGTGAAAATTATACTTAATTGTATAAAATAGAGGAAATGACATCTCAAACACATCTATGTTTGTGCAGTGAGACTTGTATCTGCTATGAACATATTCTATGCTTCCTCTGAGGCACATCTTATAGATCTCTTTTGATCAAGTACAGGGCATGCCTGTGTTTGTTTTTTCTCATGTACCTGAAATAGCCAATAGAATTCAGATGTTTCTCTTAGTTCATTTTGTCTGATGATACTTTTCAGTTATCAGAAAATTGAATAAAATAATTTCATAGTATATAATATTCAAAGAGAAGACCACACATGTCTTCTTTCAATTCTTTCTGGTAAAACAAAAAGGATGTGCTCTCCTAAGACTATAATTATGGTCAATTATTTTGAGATCATTTCTGCTTTTTATGTTCACCTCTTGGAACATGATCATGTTAAAAGATTCTGTCATTAGGTCTTCGTATCATCAGACAACAATGTTCTTTAGATATGAGTCTACCACTTTCTCTCAAATTAGGTTAGCAGTTCTAGCCAAACATTCTGTCCAACTTATAGAGTATTTATGAAAATACCACTTAAATCAGAAAGCCCATGTGACTAAATCCCAAATGGTAGTATTTTTCTCTTTCATTTCTATTTTTCATCGGATATCATTTTTTCAAATCATATTAATTTGTTATATCTGATCCACCTCTGAAATCACAGTACCAAAGTTTCCTCTTTCTGATTACTTCTCCATTTAACTATTGAAGAACCTCTACTATGATTCTTCAATCACATCAACATCACTAATCCATTAATTATGCCAATTTATCATTGTCAATCAGATCTCTCTGGTGTTCATTTCTCTTTGTCTGACCTATAATGTATACTCCATCATAATAGTTATTTCTTCCTAAAGCCTCCCATATCTCTTGCTTCCACTTCACATTAATAATACTCACCTGAAAGACATTAAAGCAATTTGAACCTCAATATCCATTTAACTTTTCTGCATCTATATTTGTTTTGGTTGAGTTTACACGTCAACTTGGCCAGGTAATGGTGCCCAGTTGTCTGGTCAAGCAAGAGCTAGCTTAACTTTTACTGAAAGGACGTTAAGTGGCTGGTTAATAAACCAGAAGACTAGCTTATTAAATCATCAGCATGTTGACTGTATCCACGGCTAACTATACCTGCAGTTGGCCAAGTGGAGTGACATTTAATCTAGTCAACTGACAGCTTTAAAGGAGAAGTCAGTAGAAAGAATCCTTTTCAGCCAGCCAGCCTCTCCTGGGGGATTCAGTAAGACCTTCATCAGAGCTTTCAGCTTGTGGCCTGCCCTACTTCCCCACAGCTGTGTGAGACACCCTTATACAAATGTTCTATTGGTTCTATTTCTGTAGCAATCTCTGACTAACACAGTACTACAGCAAATAATTGCTCAACTTAGCCAAATCATTTCAGATTATATTTATGATTCAAAGTTTAAAATGAATCTTCTCCTAATCCTAACCCCCTTCTGAGCTGATTATTCATTGTTTAATTCATTGAGAATGTAGGAGCTTTCAGAAGCCATTTACAGCAAAATCCCAACAACATTTCTACAATTTTTTCTATCCCACACCCATCTTCTCTTTTAACAATGTAAAAAGTGTAGCCTTCTGATCAGACACTATTCCATACCTGTGTTTTCTCTGTTCATTCCCATTTTAAAAGATTCACTCTTTTGGTCATTCTATCTGTTCCCAAGAATCTTTCCATTTCTGATTGATGTTTCCCATAAACATAAATTCTATTCTGGTGTCTCACATTTGTTCTGTGGACTGCAAAACCCTTTTGGCTCATACAACAGCACTTATCTGACTCAGTTTATTGATAAATTTCTTAAATGATTTCATTTCATAAAGACCCTCCACCTTCTTTTCTTCTGATCTTGTCTCTGCCCTATAAAGACTGGCTCCATCCCTCATCATTCCAATGAATCTTCTCTTTTAAAGGCTACCAGTGATATTACATTTTTAATCCAGGACTCAATGAATGCCTCATTCCTTCCTGAAATCATCTCCTTCCTTAGTTTCTATAACATCTTTCTCTTCTGGGGTTCCATTAACTATTTATTCCTGTTCAATTTCACTTCTTACAAAAAATTCATTCTTATGAAACATCTCAAGCTCTTAGTTTTCTTGACTTCCCTCCAGATAATTTTTTTACTCACTACAGTAAATGCCACCACACTCAATCTGAAGCCATTAATTCAAGAGAAATTCTTTGGTAGTGGTAGTAGTAGTAGTAGCAATTTATATTAGTAGCTGTATTAGTGATCCTCTGTTTCTGTTAATAATTGTTCTCACAACCCCTTTCATTAGCAATCCTACCAATTATATGTCTAAATATGTTGACTACTTCATTGAACTTTATATTGATTATATCTCTAAGATATTTGCCCACTTCTAGACTCCTTTACTGGATGATTGTTTTACTTTGGGTTGCATCAACTATTATCTAAATTGCTACCACTACATATCAGTTTGCTTCAGTTTCCTCTATATATAGCAATAAGAGTGATCTTTTAAAATGGAGGTTGGATCCATTGTTTCACTGCTTAATACTTTGAGTGGTTTTCCACAGCTCTTAGAATGAAATTCAACCCTTTTATCATAGCCTACACAGCTGGACATGATCTGGCCCCTGATGAATCACTAGCCTCACTTCACTACCATATTGGTCTTTAGTCATTTACTAAATATGTAAATTTCTTTCTGATGGCATGGACATATACATATTTAACTCCCCATCCATACTAAATGCATTTCTACATCCCCTTTTAACTAATTATCCCCTTTTCATTTTTAGGTCTCCTCTAACATGATATCTGCTCATAGACACCATCCCGAATACTATCTACAGGATATGTCTTCAATTATTGCAAATTTTTCTTATTTATTTCTTCCATTCTTCTTATCATCATAAACATATTTTATCTTTTTATTTGTTCTTTATCTGTTCCTCAACTAAGTTATACATTCCCAAAAAGTCAAGGACTCTTCTCTAGCACATTAAAGGGTGTGTGGCAAACTACATATGCTCAGTAAATACATTTCTTGACTGAATGGCTTCTCATTAAAGGACTTTTAGATGAACTCTGTCTTTAGATTTGCTGGAATTAGATCTTTCCAGGACATTTTATGTTATTTCGTGTCATTCCCACCACGTGCAGGAGTGAAGACAACTAGATTCCTAAACATCTTTTAGTCTTCCTATTTGGAGCAAATTCTGCTTATTTACCTAAACTTTCCAAATAATGCCAATACAGTTGTGCATTAATCATGAATTTTAGGGAATGCTTTCACTTTAGATACACATTCATGGGGAATTAGGGCTGTTATTAGCATAAACTGACCATGTACTTTTCTTACTAAGAAATAGGTGTTTGATTTTCACTAGTACTTAATTCCTGATTTTATCATGATCAATGCTCAGTTCTCTACTGTGGCATAACAAATTGTCATCAAATTTAGTGGTTTAAAGCAGCATACATTTTGCTATTATGTCTTCTATTTTTGTGGGTCAGGAAATTAAAGCATGCAATGACTTGTCTATTTGCATAATATATAGCATCCTAGCTGGGATAAATAGAAAAAGGGATCTTTATTCATGTAGTCCCAGAACTTCTTTGGTATCTTCTTGTAGTCCCCACACATGGATCTCCCAGCAGCATGATCTCAGAATAATTGGGTTTATTACTGAGCAGTTCAGCCTTCCAAGAGCAATATTCTGAGACAGGAAGAAGATGATACATATTTCTTAAGTACTGGATCTGGAAATGGGTGTGCTGTACTTCTACAACTTTACTTCCACTCTATGCTATCTACCAAAGCAGTACCAGAGCCTCCCTTGTTATAATAGAAAGATAAATAGAGAAGTAACAACTAATATTCAGCCACCTTAAATAATTCAAAATAAGTAATTGAATTTTAATTATGAGTGGAAAGACACTATTTAAGAAAATAAATAAATGGAAAAGGCCATGTCTTTCTTATTAATGATGTCATTGGAAAATCACATGTAAATTTTGGCTGATATGTAATTGACAATTTTCTGCCTTTAGAAGGATGAAACACATAGCATATCTGCTTCAAATTCTTTACATTATGTTCTTTTATCCCAAATTTGATGATTCAAAATCTTGACAATTACATTTTACATCACTATGTTTTATATCACCTAAGTAAAATTAACTTGGCTTATATGTATGAAATCTAAACTTTATACATGTTTATTCCATTTAATCCTCATAACAAACCTATTATTATAGTCTCATATAATTGAGGAAAATGTTTATTATAGGTTAATGAAATTGCATGTTAGTTTAAAAAATTTGGCCACAGTAAATTCAGAGGGCCATCCCTCAAAATTTATACTGATATTTATACTGATCAGATTGAGTACTAACTCTGACTCTACAGGTAAACTGTTAACTTTTAGACAAATATAAAATGAAGGGATTCAGTTAGCTGATCTCAAATTTCCTTTGCTTTTAAAACTCTGATATACTCTTGAGACAGATAAAAAAGCTTTTGAAGACTGTGGTGGTTTGAATCTGTATGCATGCCAAAAAAACTTGCTCTTGAATTAAATCCATTCCTATGGGTTTGAACCTATTGTAATTAGGATATTTTGCTGAGGCTATTCAGTTAAGGTGTGTCATACCTCAATGACGATAGGTCTTAATCCTTTTACAAGAGTCCATTATTAGCAGAATGATATTCAAACACAGAGAGAGAAAACCATGAGAAGCAAGAAACTGAAATTCACAAAACCTACAAGAGAAAGGAGAGTCCTAGAGATGCCACCATGCTGTATTGCCATGTGAATGAGGGATCAAGGATTGCTGGCAGGTAGCTCCATAATGCCGCAGTAGTGGCATTTGGGGAGAAAGCATAACCTTGTGGATGCCTTATTTGGATTTTCTTTTAGCCTTACTATCATAAGATAATAAATTCCTGCTGTTTAAGTGTGCTGGTTTAAAACTGTTATGTACCCCAGAAAAGCCATGATATTTTAATCCAAGCTTATGGGGAAAAACCTATTGTGGAGTGAGAATTTTTTATTAGGTTGTTACCTTGGAGATCTGACCCTGCCCACTTAAATTGGGTCTTAATCCACTTGTTGGAGTGCTTTAAAGGGGAGATATTTTGGAGAGAGCGCAGAGCTAACAGAAGCTAAGAGAGAAGAAAATGCCCCAAGAAAAACCAGAAGGACCTATGGGAGTTGAGAGAGCCATTTTGAAACCAACCTGGGGGAAAAGGGCCAGCAGACATGGCCAAATGCCTTCCCATGTGACAGAGGAACCCAGGACACTATCAGCTTTTCCTCAGTGAAAGCATTCTCTTGTTGATGCCTTAGTTTGGACATCTCTATGGCCTTAGAACTGCAGATATGTAACCTAATAAATCCCCTTTGTAAAAACCAACCCATTGCTGGTGTATTGCATTCTGGCAGCTTTAGCAAACTGAAACATTAAGCAAGCAATTTCATGGCATTTTCTTGAGTAACCTAGGAAACTAAAACAGATGTTGGTAACAAGAGAGTGGAGAAATGCTAATGCAAATAGTGAAAGATATTTGGAACTTGGTAATTGGTAGAAGCTGAAAGAATTGTGAGGTGCTTGATGGAAAAGTCCTAGATTGCTTTGAAGAGATTGTTAGTAGGAATACGAATGCTAACAATTCTTCCAATGAGGTCTTAGAAAAGATGGATGTGCTTTTGGAAGCTACAAGAAAGAAAAACCTTGTTTGAAAGTATCAGAGGATGTGGAGACTTCTGGGAAATATGATGGAATAAGAAGCTCCAAGTCTCAGCCTTTCCATAAAAACAAATATTAAACAAACAGAATTCTAAGCAGAGGTTAGAAGAATGCTATACAGGATCCAAGCAAGAGCAAGAAGAAGAGGCTGATAAACTATGGTAAATAACTATAAATTGTTTTCTCCACATGGTAGTTACTGGTGCCCATCCTCATTCTTTTGACAGGCTGCCACAGGTTGAAAATCACTAGCTAACTCACTGATGACAGAAAGGGCACAGCTGATCAGTGACTATAGAGTTTGATTAGTGAATTCTGATCTCTGGCTCCTGGCCCTGAGGTCAGCTATTATCTAAACCTGCCTTGGACAAAGGCAGTGTCAACCATTGTTTCAAATCCATCTTGCATAAAGGTATCAGCAACCCTACTTTCAACCCACCCTGGACAGGGCAGAGACTGTGGCTATTTAAAAACACTATACTTCCTTAGGTATATAGGATCAGTTAGCTGAAAGACTGTATTAGTTGGGCAGGCCCGGAAAGTTCGGCTTTGGGGAATCACCAGAGAAGCTCTGGAATCCTTCCTGAACCTGACTTTGGAGCCAGACAGTATCCAGCTTGTGGGTTCCTTTTTTGTCTGGGAAATATTGACTTGGGAAAGTGCTCTCTGTTGTGCCTTCCTCCCAGAATTTGTCCTCCTGGCAAAAGCACCTTAAGACAATAAAGGGGTGTAAAAATCTATAAAGGTCCTGCTGGTCTGAAACTGCTATATAAACCAGAAGCTCCATGTCCTTTTAATCCTGATCCAATCTCATGTGGGCTACAATCTTGTGTGGGCTATGATTATGGGCTATGTTATCTTAATCCTTATCTGATGGTGTAAGGTGGGCCCTCTTGCCTAGATTGTTTCCAGGAACATGTGATACAACCAATTTTTTGTGTGACTTTTGATTAGGTTGTTTCCATGGAGATACAAGATACCCAATTGTTGAAGTGATCATTTGATTAGATGTAGATGTGATTCTGCCTATTCAAGGTGGGTCTTAATTAGTTTACTAGAATCTAAGAAACTGCATAAAGAAAGAAAGAGTTCAGAGCTGGCAAAGATGCAAACCCTTGGAGGTGCATGGGAAAATGACAGAAGGGCTCACAGGATCTTTGAGAGCCTTATGAAACCAGAAGATAAGAAAGTACCCAGCAGACATTGCCATAGGAAGCATAGGAAGCATAGATGCTTTCCATAGGATGCTAAGCAAACCAAAACCCAGAGCTTTGGCTCAAAACCTAGAGAAGCTAAGTGGGGGCCCACAGAGACTTAGAGAGGAAGCCACTGAAATCAGAAGCACAAAGCAATGAACCAGGAGCAAGGACCTCAGAAGCTGCCATGTGCCTTCCCAGCTGACAGAGAAATCCCAGGCACCATTTGGTCTTTCTTCAGTATAGATATCTTTCTCTGGATTCCTTAGTTTGGACATTTTTAAGCCTTAGAACTGCAAACATAATTTAATAAATCCCCTTTATAAAAGCTGATCTATTTCTGTTATATTGCCTTCCAGCAGCATTTTCAAACTAAAACAGAGGTGGACAGCCTGGGACAAAGCCATGCTGGCTTCATTCACCCAGAAGAGGGAATTTATTTCTTGGGGAACAGAGGGGACATCCAAACTCCTGTAAATAAGGGAACTCCAAAACAATTAACAAGCAAAAGCCCAGGACAAGACAGAGACACAGAAAAATAGGAAATGCACATTGCATTTCCTTAATTTATCCTGATAGGAGGGCTGAAGCTTAAGAAAATGTCTTTTTTATTACCACCTGGTTATGAAACAGACATCCCAAGGAATGAAAACCAGAGCTAAAACTTCAAAATATTAAAATTTAATCTGCATAACAAATAAGCACAACATAAACAAAGAAACAGGAAATGATGGTAATCCAAAATAGGATAAAAATACAGAAAACATCAAGGAAGACAAGGAGAATGTGGATATACTCAAGAAAGTCTTTTTAAAAAATGGTCTTAAAAATTCTCAAAGAGATGTTGGAAAATACAGAGAAAGAACTAAAGAATATCAGGAAGACAATGAATGAACAATATGAGAGTCTCAGTAAGGAGAAAGAAATTTTACAAAGGAACCAAATAGATCTAGTGGAATTGAAGTCCACAATAACTAAAATGAAAAACTGTCAGGAGAGTTTTAAGAGCAGATTGGAGTCAGCAGAACAAAGGCTCAGTAAACTTGAAGATAAAACACTTTATAAGAGTCAAGCTCAGGAGAAGAGAGAAAAAATAAATAGTAAAAGTGAAAAGAGCCTAAGACAACTATGGAACACAATCAAAACACACCAAGATATGCATTATGAAAGTCCAAAATGTAAACAAGTATGAGGGGACTAAGAATTAGTTAAGGAAATAGTGACAGAGAAATTCCCAAACATAGAAAAAGATGTGAGTATGCACATCCAAGAAGCTCAATGAACATGAAACAGGATAAATAGGAAGAAAAAATACACCATCATATAATTATTACAATATCAATTGCAAAGGAGAAGGAGAGAGTCCTGAAATCAGCAAGAGAACAGCACATATTATGCAGAATGGAGTGCTAATTAGATTGAGTCATGATTTTGTATCAGAAAACATGGAAGCATGAAAGAACTGTGTTGAAGTATTTGAAGTACTGAAGAACAACTTCCAGGCAAGACTTTCTTTCAAAAATGAGGAAACATTTAAGATATTCTCAGATAAACAAAAGCTGAGGAAGTTCATCACCACTAGACCAGCCCTACAGTTAAATGGGATTATTCAGTCTTAAAGGCAAGGATACTAGACATGGTTGAAAGCAGCATAAAGAAATAAGAACCTACAGTAAAGATAACTGTTTGAGCAATGTAAATGCCAGTATAATTGTACTGTATATTTTGGTGTATAACTCCACTTGATATTTCCTATAGGCTCTGAAGTGCAACCCATAAAAATAATAGTAAACCTAGGTTTTTGGATACCTAAGGGACAAAGATATTAGTGGTCAGCAGGATAAATAAAATGGTGGGACAGAAGGATATAGGAATATATGTGTATGCTAATGAAGTCAAGTTGGTGTCAAATCAAATATGGTTGTTATATATTTAGGATTTTAATTTAGGATGAGAACATACTCAATATGGTATGAAAACTAAAAACAAATAATACAAAAATAGGTTGTGATGATTAGATTCATTTGTCAACTTGGCCAGGTGATGGTGCCCACTTGTTTTGTCAAGCAAGCAATAACCTATGCATTACTGAAATGACATTTCATGAACTTAAATAATCAGTCAGTTGATTGCATTTATGCAATCTACATCTACAATCATGTAAAGGGAGTCTTCTGCAATGAGAGAATCAGTCAGCTGGATTTAGTCCAATCAGTTAAAGATTTTTAAGGGGGAAATGATGATGTCAACAGTCAGAACAGAGAACATTCATCTCTACTTCAGCCAGCCAACCTAACCTTGGAAACTCACTGAAGACCTTCATCACTGTTGTCCGCTTGTGGCCTGCCTAAAGAATTTGCATTCATGAATCTCCTAAATTGCACGAGACACTTTTATAAGATCTCATATTTACAGATATCTTGTTTTGGTTTTTTTTCCCTAGAGAACCCTGAGTAATACAGCTTTTATACCAGGAGTAGTTCTTGAGAAACAGCATATTAAAAATGAGTTTTTGCAATTGGTTTTCTATTCTAATTAGCTTCAAAGGAGGCACTGTTGACTCTATTTCCAATAATCAAGCTGGTACTGACAGTCCACGGCTTGAGTTGACAATACAGATATGCAAAATATCACCATTTGTTTTTCCAAATCATGCTCGTAAATGAGGCAAGGCTCTGAGTGACAGTATTTTTTACACCTTAACAGTTCTGTGGAGTTAAGAGATAAAGTGATGTTGGCTGGCAGTTCTTAGATAAACTAGATATATTTATGAAGGAAAGGGATGAGCTGAAGGCTTTAAATCAGAAACTTAAATGCCATAAGAAAGATGTAAAAGTTTCTATGTGTGCCCTGAAAGAAAATCTTATTTCCTGTGGTTGCAGACTTGAGATGTTTAAAAATCAGACCCAGAGCCTCATGGTGTGAGTAGCATATTTACAACGTAAACTAAATTCTCAAACCATCATGTTGTCTGCCCTAAAGGACATTGATTGTAAAAGAATGGGATCCTAAAAATTGGGATGGGACATATGGGTTGATAATGATGACATCAGGGACATTGGAACTATATATTTGCTAGATAAGTATGTAATGATCTGCCCTGAGGAAATAGCCACACAATCCCAAGCTTGTCCTAGGGAGAAAACTTCCCTAGCTCCAGTCTGTCCTGAAGAGTCTGCAATCCAACCTCCACCTAAGGAGATTAACCCTTCAGTGCTTGTTAAACCTGTAATCACCTCCCCTGGGGAAACAACCCCTGTTCTTGTCCAGAGAGATTAATCCTGTTTCACCAGATGAAACTGCAACAGAATGTCCTGAGGTAATTGGCTTGAAAGACACTTTTAATTTTATTCATGACCCACTCCCATCACTTCTTTTCTTCAATACCTGTAACTAAACTAAAGACCCAATAGACCCCAAAAGGTGAGGTACAAAATAGGACCCATGAGCAGGGACACTATACTCCAAAAGAATTTCATATGAATTTTCCAATTTATATAAACAAATCAGGAGAATATGTGAGGGAATGGATTTTAAGGGTGTGGGATAATGGTGGAAGGAATATAAAGTTGGGTCAGGCTGAATTTATTGATATTTGCTCACTAAGCAAAGAGTCTGTATTCAATGCAGCTTGAGGGGTTAGAAAGGGCATTAACAGTTTGTTTAGGTGGTTGGCTAAAATATGAATCAAAAGGTGGCTGACATTACCTGAGGCTGAAAAACCAGAAAGGCCTTGGTATAATGTAGAAGTGTGAATCCAAAGGCTTAGAGAGATTGGAATGTTAGAGTGTAATTATCATGGAACACCTGTTCATACACCCCAGGAATGTTTAAAAGACACACTTTTTACCAGGACTTTAAGGAATGAATTTGTGAGATTAGCTCCATAGTCCATGAAGAGCTCTGTAGGTCAGATATTACTGTGGGAACTGCTGTCACTGAGGTGGAATCTTTAAACACAATGGGAATGATCAGATCCCAAGTTGTGGAAGCCAAATGACAGTAATTAGTTGCCAAAGACAAAGTGGGCATGGCTACCATAATGGAGAGCAGACTCAAAGCAGCAGATAAAATAATTTGATTTGCAGAGATTTATGGTATTGGCTGGTAGATTATGAGATACCAAGATATAAAATACATAGGCAGTCTACTAAATTCTTGTTTGATCTGTATAACCAGAAAAGTACTAGGTCCAGTGAACATGAATTATAAAAACAGAAAATTGATGACCCCTTAATCAATTCTCAGATTTTACACATTTTTAGACACAGAAGCCCTTGAATGAGATGAAGGCCAGGTAGCCATGGGGTAGGGCCCTATTGCAATGCCCAAAATTTATACTGCTCATCCTCCTCCCATCCTTCCCCAAGGAAACCTATGGTCTTTTACCTAGGTAACTGTGCACTTGGAAAAGAAAATGATCAGAAATATCAGGGGTTATTAAACACTGGCTCAGAAGTGTCATTAATTCCAGGAGACCCAAAACTTCACTCTGGTACACCAGTCGGGGTAAGGGCTTATGGAGGTCATGTAATCAATGGAATTTTAGCTGAGGTCCACCTCAGTGGGTCTAATTTGTCCCTAGATTCATGCTCTGGTTATTTTCCCAGTTTCTGAATGCATAATTGGAATAAACATTCTCAGCAATTGGCAGAATCCCCATATTGTTTCCCTGACTCATGAAATGATGGAAGGAAAGGCCAAGTGGAATACACTAAAACTGCCCCTACCTAGAAAAACAGTCAGTCATAAACAATACTGTATTCCTCGAGGGATTGCAGAGATTTGTACCATTCTTACAGACTTGAAGGATTCAGGGGTGATGATTCCCACCACAGCCCCATTCAACTCTCCTATGCGGCCCATGCAGAAAACAGATATGTCTTGGAGGATAAGTGGATTTTTGTAAACTTAACCAGGTAGTAAGCCCAATTGTAGCTGCTGTTCCAGATGTGGCATCATTGCTTGAATAAATCAAAACATCCTCTGGTACCTAGTATGCAGCTATTGATTTGGTAAATACTATATTCTTAATAGCTGTTAGTAAAAACAACTAAAAATAATTTGCCTTCAGCTGGATAGGCCAAAAATATTCCTCTATTGTCCTACCTCAGGGGTATATCAACTCTCCAGCCCAATGTCATAATCTTGACTACAGGGACCTTAATCATTTCTCCCTCCAAGGAGACATTGCACTGGTCCATTATATTGATGATATCATGTTACTTGGACCTAATGAGCAAGAATAGCGGCTACTCTAGATTTATCGGTAAGGCATTTGTGTGTCAGAGGATGGGAGATAAAACCAACAAGTCTTCACTTCAGTGAAATTTCTTGGTGTCCAGTGTCTCCTGCTCTGAGATTTCTTGGCTTCAGACCTGAGCTCCATGGTGTTGTCTTTGAAGTCATTTTTCCTTCACTCTTCACCTTTTAATCCAGACTGGCAGTGGTTCCATGTATATAGATCTCAAAAAAAAAAAAATTAATTTAAAAATTAAAAAAAAAATGTTAGTTTAGCATGCAACATACAGGGAATAGAGCCATCAGAAAACAGGACCTTCCACAAATCCTTCCTGGATAACTCCATCTCTAATCCTCACTCTTTCTGAAATGGCTGACTGGTTCCATGTTTGTTTAAATCCTCATAGGTGGCACTGTTTTCTGTACTCTCTCTTTCTGCAAGTCAGACCATTGATTTCTGGTTTCTCTTTACCATATTTTCATTAACAAGGCATTCATTTCTCAGCTTATCTCTATCTTGTCACATTTTACTATAGAAATAAAGCATCTAGAGAAACATACATTGACTCTGAAGAAAGCCAAATGGCATCCAGGGATTCTCCATGACCTGTCTTAAAGACTCTAGTAAACTAATTAAGACCCACATTAACTACTTAAGACCAATTGAGTATTGTGCTGGTTTGAAAATGTTATGTAACACAGAAAAAGCATGTTCTATTAATCCTGATTAAATATTGTTTAGAGTTAAATCTCTTGATTAGATTTTTCCATAGAATGTGACACACCCAATTGTGGATGTGATCTCTTGATTAGTTGACTTCCATGAAGAAGTGACACACATAATTGTGGGTGTGACCTTTAGATTAGACAAAGTTGTGACTCTACCTATTTAAGGTGGGTCCAATGAGTTTACTGGAGTCCTTTAAAAGGGAAAACATTTTGGAGAATGCCTAGACACAGATGTTTGGAAAAATCCCAAAGCCCCAGGAAATGCCATGAGATGGGAGAGCCAACAGAAGCAAGACAGGAATCAGAGCCAAGCAGACATTGTCATATGCCTTTCTATGACACATTAAGCTAAGAGATGAAACCCTAAGCTTTGCCTTGGGTCAGTTAAGTCAGGACCCACATACACTGAGAGGATCATAAGCCACTGGAATCAGAAGCACAAAGCAATGAATTCGGAGTAAGGACCTCAGATGCAAACTATTTGCCTTCTCAGCTAACAAAGGTGTTTTGGATGCTATTGACCTTCCTTAAGTAAAGGTTTCTCTCTCTGGATGCCTTAGTTTAGACATTTTGGCCTTAGAACTGTAAATATATAACTTAACAATCCCATTTATAAATGCCAACCCATTTCTGTTATATTGCATAGTAACAGCATTAGCAAAGTAAAACAGATTTTAATACCAGGTAAGTTGGATGTTGCAGTTTGCAAAAATGTTGGAATGGCTTTTAAAATAGTTAAATGGGAAGGTTCTCAAGGAATTGTGATATTCATGTTAGAAAAGGCCTGAATTATTTTAAAGTGGTTGTTGGTAGAAATGTGGACTCTAAAGATAACCTCCAATGAGGCTTTAGACAGAAATGATGAATGTGCCATTGCAAACTGGAAGAAAGTTAGTTTTTGTTTTAAATGGCAGAGAGTTTGGCAAAATTCAATACTGCAGTTGGATGGAAGTTAGAATTTAAAGGTAACAACCCAGGATGCTTAGCTGAGGAAATTTCTAAACTAAATGTGGAGCATGTGGCCTGGTTTCCCTGCAGTTTATAGTGAAATGTGACAGGAAAGAGAAATCTGAGAACTGAACTCTTGGATATAAAGAAACAGAAATTGATGGCCTGGAAAATTCTGTGTTTCCAGAAAGTGAGAGCCCAAAGAATAGTGCCCCACATGAAGATTTAATAAAACATGGAACAAGTCAGTATTACAGATCAAACCAGGATAGGAGATGGCATTGTCTAGAAAGGATTTGTGGAAAGTCCAATTGTCTGATGGTTATGTTCCCTGCATATTGCTTAGAAAACTGACAGGAATGTCATAGGATTGCATAAACATACCCATTACCAGTCTGGACTAAAAAGAACAGAAAAGGGATAAATTAAAGAAAAAATGATCTCAGAGGCAGAACCATGGAAGCTAAGTTCCATGGAGCCAGTAAATCTTGGGCCAAGAGAGCAGACCCACTCATAGAAATGGAGAGAGTGAGTTTGCCTGGGAAACAGACCGCAGACGTTCCTCTACACTACTCAGGAAGAGTTTTGCTTCTTCAAGCCTCATAGAGGATGGACCACATTCCTTGGGGATTGGTGAGAGCCTTGCTGCTGCTCCATTGTTCTGAGGGGGTTGCGCATTGCCCCGGAGATGGCAGAAAGTGTAGATGCTGCCTCAATACTTGAAGAGGGTGGAGCTGAGAAAATGGCGGTCTCTTCAATACCTCCCCATTGCAACCCTCACTTCAACATTTGAGAGAACAGGGCCACTATGTAAGCACGTAAAGCAGATGAGATTGCTACTCTCTGAAGCCTCAAGGAGGAAATGTCATTATATAGATGGCTCCCAGACTTTGAAATCCAATGGACTATGCTCTACAGGTTTTAGGAATTGTTTGGATCTGGTGACCCCTATTTCCTTTTGATTTTTCCCTATGACAATGAGAATATGTAGCCTATGACAGCTCTTCTTATGTATATTGGAAGCATATTACTTGTTGCTGAGTTTCACAGGTCAACAGCCATAGGAGAATTTTTTTCAGGATAAACCATGCCTGTAGCTGACTTTGATGAGATTTTGTACTGTTTTTGATTTTTTATTGTATTTGTATTACTATTGAAATGAATAAAGCTTTTTATTATATTGTTACAGAATCAACTTATTTTGTATATGAAAATAACATATCTTTTTGGAGTCCAGAAGGTGGAATGTCCTTGTTTGAAATGTTATGTGCCTTAGAAAAACCATGCTCTCTTAATCCTAATTCAATATTGTTTAGGGTGTAACCTCTTGATTATATTGTTTCCATGGAATGTGACACATCCAACTGTGGGTGTGACTTCTTGATTAAATTACTTCCATGGAGAAGTGACACACCCAATTCTGAGTGTGAGTGTGACATTTTGATGAGATGGAAGTGTGACTCTGTCCATTTAAGGTAGGTCTTGATTAGGTTTGGAATCCTTTAAAAGAGGAAACAAAGTGCATGGGTAGTTTAGTGATAGAATGCTCATCTTCCATGCAAGCGACTTGGGTTCAATTCCCAGACCATGCACCCCCTCCAAAAAAAAGGGGGGTGCATTTTGAAGAAAGCTTAGGAGCAGATGTTTGGAAATGCAAAAGCCTGGGGAGATGCCAAGAGGCGAGAGAGCTGACAGAAGCCAGACAGGAACCAGAGTCAAGCAGATTTCCCATGTGCCTTTCTATGAAGCTAAGAGATGAAACCCAGAGACTTGCCCTGAAGCTAGGCTAGGACCCACAGATTCTTAGCTTGGAAGCTGCTGGAAACAGAAGAATAAAGAAATGGACCAGGAGGAAGGCACTCAGGTGCCAGCCGCATGTGCTCCCAGCTGACAGAGGTGTTCCAGACACCATCAGCTTTTCTTGAGTAAAGGTATCTTTCTCCGGATGCCTTAGTTCAGATGTTTTTATGGTCTTATAACTGTTATAGCTTAATAAATACTTTTTGTAGAAGCCAACTTATTTCTGTTATATTGCATTCTGGTAATTTCTGTTATATTGCATTCTGGTAGCATTAGCAAACTAAAATAGGTGTGTCACATTTCCATGGAAACAATCTAATCAAGAGATCCCACACTACAATATTGGATCAGGATTAAAAGAAAATGAATGACCCACAAGATTGGATTGTGAATAAAAGAACATAGCTTTTCTGAGGTACATAACAACATTAAACAAGCATAAGAGCCCTATATCATAATCTTGTTTGTAGGGAACTTGATCATTTATCGATCCCACAAGATGTAACACTATTCCATTATATTAATATTATGCTTACTGGAACTATTGAGAAAGAAGTAGTAACTACAATAGACTTATTAGTGAGGCATTTGTGTATCAAAGAATGGGAGATAAATTCAACAAAAATACAGGGACCTTTGACCTCAGTGAAATTTCTAGGCACCCAATGGTGTGAGACATGTTGAGATATCCATTTTAAGGTGAAGAATGAGCTGTTGCATCTGGCTTCTCCTGTGACCAAAAAAGAGTCACAACATATGGTTGAACTCTTTGGATTTGGGAGACAACATAGTACTCAGTTGGGTGTGCTACTCTAGCCCATTAACAGAGTGACCAGATGTGCTGCTAGTTTTGAATGGGATAAGGAACAAAAGAAGGCTCTGCAACAGGTCCCAGCTGCCGTGCAAGCTGCTCTGCCACTTGGGCCATATGATTCAATGGATCCAACAATGCTGCAAGTATCAGAGGCAAATAGAGATGCTGTCTGAAGCTGTTGGCAGGTCCTTATAAGAGAATCACAATGCAAGCCCTTAAGAGTTTGTAGTAAAGCCTTTTCATCCTCTGTAGATAGCTATTCTACTTTTAATAAACAGTTTTGGCCTGCTATTGACTTTAGTAGAGAATGAATGCTTAACCATGGACCCCCAATTTACCCTGATACATGTTGCCTATCATGAGCTGGGTGTTTTCTGACCTGCCAAGCCATTATGTTGGGTGTGTATAGTGCCATTCCATCATAAAATGTAAATTATTTTTATGAGATAGAGTTCCAGCAGATACTGAAGTTACAAGTACATTACATGAGGAAGTGGCCCAAATGCCCATGGCCCCCAGTCCTGCCACATTACCTTCTCTTTATCAGCACAGAGCTATGATCTCTTGACGAGTTCCTTAAAATCAGTTGACTGAGGAAGACAAAACTTTTGCCTAGTTTACAGAGGGTTTGCTGTTCAGGTTTAGGTTCATGTTTTATGTGGTACCAACTAAAATGAACAGCTGAAGCACTGAAGCCCCTTGCTGGGATGTCCCTGAAGGCCAGTTGTGAAGGGAAATCCTCCCAGTAGGTGGAACTTCAAGCAGTGCACCTGGTTGTTCAATTTGCCTGGAAGGAGAATGTATGGGTGGTTTGTTCGATACTCACTCATAGGCAATTGCTAATAGTTTGGCTGAGTGGTCAGGAATTTGGAAGAAGAATGATTGGAAAATTCATGATAAAGATATCTGGGGAAGAGGTATGTGGATAGATCTTTCTGAGTGAGAGAACTTGTGGAGACATGTCCCTCGTGAATGCTCACCAGAGGGTGACTTCAGCGGAGGAAAGTTGTAATAATCAAGTGGATAAGATGACCCATTCTGTGGATACCAATAAGCCTCTTTCTCCACCCACTCTTGTCATTGCCACAAAGGCTCAGGATCAAGGTGGTAGGGATGGAGATTATGCATGGGCTCAGCAACATGGACTTACACTCAGCAAGGCCAACTTGGTTACAGCCAATGCTGATAGCACAATCTGCCAGCAGTAGAGACCTACACTCAGTCCTGATATATCACCATTCCCTAAGGTGATCAGTCTTCTATTTGGTGGCAGGTTGATTAGATTAGACCACTTCCATCATGGAAGGGGGAGTGATTTGTTCTAATTGGAATAGACACATACTCCAGATATGTGTTTTCCTTTCCTGCACACATTGCTTCCTCCAAAACTACTATCTATGGACATACAAAATGTATTATATACTATAATGGTATTCTACACAGCACTGATTCTGATCATAGAACCCACTACACAGCAAATGAAGTATGGGAATGGGCACATGCTCATGGAATTCTCTGGTCTTATGATGTTCCCCATCATCCAAAGTTACCTGGGTTAATATAATGGTGGAATGACCTTTTGAACACTCAATTACAGTGCCTACTAGGTGACAATAACTTGCAGGGTTGGGGCAATGTTTTCCAGGAGGCTGTATATGCTCTGAATCAGCATCCACTCTGTTGCTGTTTCTCCCATAGCCAGTATTCACAGGTCCAGGTATCAAGGGTTAGAAATGGGAGTGGTACCACTCACTATCAACCCTAGTGATTCACTAGAATAATTTTTGCATCATGTCCCTGCAATCTTAAGCTCTGCTGATCTACATGTCTTTGTTCCAAAAGAAGAAGTGCTCCCACCTGGAGACACAATAATGATTCACTGAACTGGAAGTTAAAACTGACATCTGCTCATATTGGTCTTCTCAAGCCTCTGAATCAATAGACAAGGAAGGTAATTGTTGTACTGGATAAGGAGGTTGATCCTGACTTTCAAGGGGGAAATAGGACTGCAACTACACATTGAGAGGTAGAGTTTTCCTATTATACAGGAGGTCCCCTTGGGCATCTCTTAGTACTACCATGCCTGTGATTAAAATCAATGGAAAACTGTCACAACCCAATTTAGGAAGGCCTACCAATGGCCAAGAAACTTCAGATATGAAGGTTTGGGTCACCCCATGAGACAAAGAGCCACAACCTGCTAAGGTGCTTGCTGAGGATAAAGGGAAATGGGAAGTGGACAAAAGTAGTGATAAATCCAGTTCTAGAAATAATGACTGTGATTGTATGTATATTTCTTCCTCACCTTGTTATGAATATGTTTGCATCAGTACATAAAACAGATATCTATCTTATCCTGTTACCATATGGCATACTTATATTTTTGATGTGGTAATATTTAAGTTTTAGCATATCAAGTTTAACAGTGAATATTACCCAATGAGATGCACCCTATCCTGGAGATAATTCATGTATTTCCAGTTGTATACAGGAAATTTGAGTATTGTTAGGCAAAAATATGTCTGTAAGTGTGTTCTATTTATGGATTAAATGCAGTTTAAGGTCATGCATACTGATGCCAGTTTGACAAAGTGTGGACTATGATGGTTAGGTTCATGTGTCAACTTGTGCAGGTGATAGTGCCCAGTTGTCTGGTCAAGCAAACACTGGCCAAACCATTATTGTGAGGACATTTCTTGGACTTAAATCATCAGTCAGTTATTTGCATCTAATGATTACATCTAGGATCAACTAAGGGGAGTGTCTTTCACAGTGAGAAAATCTAATCACCTGGCCATAATCCAATCAGTTGAAGACCTTTTATTTTTTTTTCTTGGGAAGGCACCAGGAACTGAAACCAGGTCTCCAGCATGGTAGGTGAGAACTCTGCCTGCTGAGTCACTGTGGCCCTTCCAGTTGAAGACTTTTCAGGGAGAGGTGATGACTTTGGCAATCAGAAGTGAGAACTTTCATCTCTACCTCAGCCAGCCAGCATCTTTTGGGGAATCCACTGAAGACCTTCATTGTTGTTGCCAGCTCATGGTCTGACCTATGGAATTTGGACTCTCACATCCCCACAGTTGTGTGAGACACTTTCACAAAATCTCATATTTACAGATATATTCTGTTGGTGCTGTTTCCCTAAGGAACCCTGACTAATACCTAGGCTTTAACAAAAGTGAGGACAAAAGTATGACTTACAAAGATCAGACAGCAATATGGCAGAAGAAAGTCTGGTATTATTACTAGTGACTTTAAATATCAATAGATTAAACTCTCCAGTCATAAGTCAGAGATTGGCACAATGGATAAAAAATAACTACCCAACTATATGTTATTTGCAAAAGACTAGCTTTAAAGTCTGCTATAAGTAGGTTGGTGGTTAAAGAACTGAGAAAAAAGAAACAATGCAAGTAGTGACCAAAAGAGAACTCTTGGTGGCTTACTAATATTGAATAAAATAGACTCTAAAAGTCAAAAACACTAATGGGGAACAAAGATGGTTATTATATACTACTAAAGAGATGATAAAACAGGAAGATGTGGCAATTATAAATGTACAAGTATGCAGTAGTTAAGGGAAACAGAACTAACAGGAGATATTTGTAAATATAATTTTTTGTATAAGTGTTTCACACAACTGTGGGGATGCATAAGTCCAAATTCCATTGGGCAGGTTGTGGACTGGCAGCTCCAATTCAGGTCTTTGATGAAATTCCCAGAAGAGGCTGGCTGGCAGAAGTGGAGAAAGATTCTCTCTTTTGACTTCTCCTTTAAAACCTTCAACTGATCAGATTAAATGCCACTCATTGCAGAAGACATTTGACTTAGTCCAGATGTAATCAGCCATAGATGCAATCAATATGTTGATGATTTAAGTTCACAAAATGTCCTTACAGCAACAGAACATCATGGTTCACCCCTTGTCAACTTGGCAGCTGTATACATCACCTTAAACCATGCTTAGTCTCTAAATAAAAATAATAATAACATACATATTTTCACTTAATACAACTCAACTGTCCTGTGCACAACTTAAAATGCACTAAGTCTCTACAGAATAGGGTACAAGACCTTATAATATTCACTCTTAACCTTGATATCCTAGAATTTAAATTATATGACATTAACAATACAATTTATGTCATAAGATATGGGGTGAGATAGAGAAGAAAACAAATGTTTGCTTTACGTGAAAATACAAACATACTCATAACAAAACTAAGAAAGAGGTTTTCATACCATCAAAACTTCATTCTATAATTAATTCTCAGATCTTGAAATCTAATGGAGTTTGCTCTGCAGGTTTTGGAGTTGTTTGGGTCCATTGACCCTGCTTTCCTTCCAATTACTCCCTATTGAAATGAGAATACTGATCCTATGAATGACCCTCCTTTGTATATTGGTAGCAGATAACTTGTTCTAAGTTTCACAGGTTTATAGTCAGAGGAGACTTTTTCTTATGCCAAATCATCCTGTAGCTGATTTTGATGAGAATTTATGCTGTTTTTGACTTTGTATTGTATTTGTATTGTTACTGAAATTGTTAAAGGCTTTTGTAATATTGTGATAGAATGAATGCATTTTGTATATGGAAATAACATGTCTTTTGGGGGTCGAGGTGTTGGAATGTGTTAGTTTTAAACTGTCATGTACCTGAGAAAATCATGATCTTCTAATTCAATCTTGTGGGAGCAGACCTTTTGTGGCACTTTTTATTAAGTTGTTTTCATGGAGATTTGACCTTACCCATTCAAGGCATGTCTTAATCCATTTATTGGAGTCCTGTACGTGGTAGACATTTTGGAGGTAGCACAGCCACTTGGAAATAAAAACACCCTAGAGATGCTAAATTAAGAGATGAAATCCATATCTTGCCCTGGAGAAGTTAAGAGAGGATCATGGAATCAGAAGCTGATAGCAATGAATTGGGAATAATGACCAGCAGATGCCAGACACATGACTTCCCAGCTGACAAAGGTGTAGATGTTGGCAGCCTTTCTTTAGAGTCTAGGTATCATATTATTGATGTTTTAACTGGGATATATTCATGGCCCTAGAACTGTTCATTTGTAACCTGATAAATCTCCTTTATAAAAGCCAATCTGTTTCTGGTATATTCCAACAGCTTTAGAAAACTGAAAAAATGGACCTAACAGTGGAGCCCCAAAATATATGAAGCCAGTGATGATAAATTTGAAGGGAGAAATTGGTTCTACATTAACAGTGGGAGACTTTAACACACTACTCTCAATAATGGATAGAACATCTATCTAGTCAGAAGCTCAATAAGGAAGTACAGGACTTGAATGATAACTAAACCATATAAACCCAACAGACATATATAGAATGTTGCACCCAACAAAAACAGAATCCACATTCTTCTCAAACGCACATTGCTATTTCTCCAGGACAGATCATATGATGGGTCAGAAAACAAGTGTCAATAAATTTAAAAATGTTGATATCATAGACTTAATGTCTCAATGTATGATTTCTAGCTTCATTCTGAACACAAGAGAATATAGCTAGAAATCAATAAAAGAGAGAGAAATTGAAAATTTGCAAATATGTGTAAATTTATATACTTGAACAATCAATGGGATAAAGAGGAATCAGAAAGCTAATAAGAAGATAGGAAATATCTTGAGGCAAATGAAAATGAAAATATAATGTACCAAAATGTATATGATGCAGTGATGGCAACACTAAGAGTTAAAATGTAGCTCAAAATGGCCTACATTAGAGTAGAAGAAAGACTTCAATTTAGAGACCTAATCTCAAAACTGGAAGACCTAAAAGAAGAACAAAATAAGCCCAGAGTGATCAGAAGGAAAGTAATAATGATGATTAGAGCAGATTAAATGAAATAGAAGTCAAAACAATAGAGAGATAAAACTAAAATTGGTTCTTTGAAAAGATCAATAAAATTGAAAAACCTGCAAATAGACCAATGCAAAAAAGAGAGAGGATAAAAATAACGAAAAGAAGAAATGAAAAGGGGAATTACTGCTGACTCTGCTGAAATAAAACGACTATGAGGATGGATACTATAAACAACTGTAAGCCAATAGAACAGATAAACAAGATGAAATGGACAAATTGTTAGAGACATACAAACTACCTATACTTCCTCAGAAGAAATAGAAGCCAATCCTTGGTAAAGCAATTGAATCAATAATCCAAAACCTCAATGTACAAAAAAACTATTTCTAAATGATTTCACAGGTTAATTCTATCAAACATTTCAAGAAGGATTAACTCCCATTCTTTTTAAACTCTTCCAAAAAACACTCCATAGCCCATTCAATGGGGTCCACATGACCCTCATAGCAAAACAGGATAAATATTATAAAAGAAAAAAAAACTACAGACCAATATCTCATATAAATATAGATGTAAAAGTTATTTACAAAATAGTTGAAAACCAAATCCAACAAAAAATTAATACAATTATACATCACGATCTACTGGGATTTATCCTGATATTCAAGATGGTTTCAACATAAGAAAATTGATTAATGTAACACCACATTAACAGAATGAAAGAACAAAACACATGGTTATCTCAATTTATGTAGAAAAAGCATTTTACAAAATAAAATATTATTTTTTAATAGAAACCCTTAGCAAAATAGTAATAGAAGGAAAATTCTTCAACATGATAAGGGGCATATGTCAAAAACCCACATCTATCATCCTTAATGTTAAAAAGTGAAAACTTTCCCTCTAAGAGGAGAAACAAGACAAGAGTGCCCACTATAAATACTGTTATTCAACATTGTATTGGAAGTTTTTGTCAGAACACAACTAGGCTAGAAAAAGAAATAAAAGTCATCCAAATTGGAAATGAAAAGTACACTTTCCTTATATGAAGTTGATATGATCCTATGTAAAAAATCTTCTGAAAAATTCACAGTGAAGCTGCTAGAGCTAATAAGTGAATTCAGTAAACAGTGGTGTACAAGAACAGTACCCAAAAATCAGTAGTGTTTCTATATACAGGCAATAAAGAATGAGAAGAAGAAATAATGAAAAAAATCCATTCACAAGCAAATAAAAGAATCAAATATCTAAGAATAAATCTAAGCAAGGTTGTACAGGACTTGTACATGTAAAGCTACAAAACACTGGTGAAAAAAATTTAAGAAGACCTTAATAAATGGAAGGACATTCCATATTCATTGATTGGAAGACTAAATATTGTTAAGATGTCAGGACTACCCAAAGTAACTTATAGGTTCAATGCAATCTCAATAAAATTCCAGCAGATATCTTCTTTGCAGAAACGGAAAATCCAATCATCAAAATTATAAAGAAGGGGCTCCTCATAGTTAAAGCCATCTTGAAATAAAAAAGAATGAAGTTGGAGGTCTCATACTTCCTGATCTTAAAATTTATGACTAAGTCACAGTTATCAAATCAGGGTGGTACTTGTGCTCACTTCAATAGCACATGTACTAATATTGAAATGATACAGAGAAAATTAGCATGGACCCTGCACAAGAATGACATGAAAACTCATGAAGTATTCCAATTAAAAAAAAAAAAGAACAACAACATAAACAGCATGACACTGGCACAAAGCAGAAATATAGAGCAATGAATTGGATTGAGAGCTCAGAAAACAACCCTCACATTTATTATCAAGTGATATTTGACAAGATGGTAAAGACCACACAATTGCATCAGGAGACATTTTTCAACAAATGCTTCTGGGAAAACTAGATTTCCATTTGTAAAAGAAGAGAAGGATCTATACCTTACACTATAAACAAATATCAACCCCAAATGGATTAAAGACTTAGTATAAGAGCTAGAACTCTCAAATTACTGGAAGAAAATGTTAGGAAGTATCTACAGGACCATGTGTTAGGCAATGGTTTCTTAGACATTACCCACAAACAAGCAAAAAAAAAAAAAAAAAGGATAACTGGGACCTCATTAAAATTACAGACTTTTGTTCCTCAAAGGGTTTTATCGTGAAGGTAAAATGATAACCTACACAAGGGGAGAAAATATTTGAAAATCACATATCTAATAGGGATTAATATCCAGAGTATGTAAAGAAATCTTTCAATTTTTTTTTCCTGTTAATGGATCTTTTTTTTTATAAACTTTTTTATTAATTAAAAAAACTTAACAAAAGAACATTAAAATATCATTCCATTCTACATATACAATCAGTAATTCTTAATATTATCACATAGTTGCATATTCATCATTTCTTAGAACATTTGCATCGATTTAGAAAAAGAAATAAAAAGACATCAGAAAAAGGGATAAAACGATAATAGAGAAAAAAAGATTATACCTACCATACCCCTTACCCCTTGCTTTCATTTATCACTAGCATTTCAAACTAAATTTATTTTAACATTTGTTCCCCCTATTATTTATTTTTATTCCATATGTTCTACTCTTTTGTTGATATAGTAGCTGAAAGGAGCATCAGACACAAGGTTTTCACATTCAGAGTCT
>PVIY010003143.1:0-32676 GCA_004026745.1 Myrmecophaga tridactyla
TAACTCTTTAAGACACATTATCCATATGAAATAAGGTTTATACAATAATGACAGTGGAGGTAAATCCACATTTCAAATAATCTTCTTGAGTATTCAAAAAGTTTTTACCATATTCTTATCAGATCTAACTTAACACACTCCCCCTACTGTTTTTACCTTGTCATCTGGCTAACCAAGATGGTATACTAGAGTAACTGCCATTTTCTTGCCATTCATTTGTGTGTACATTATTAGTAATAACCTTGATTTCAGTTTCTCTGCAAGAATTTTTTTTAGGCCACTGGTCCATTTTGTAAATTTAAATTGGATAATAAAATCCATAAGTTTACATGGATATGTAAACTGCTAGACAATGTTTTCAATATATTGAAAACAAACAAGTGAGGGTGACACTACCGCCATCATGTGTGTCATATGGATCAAAGGAGGCACCCATATACATCTATATTTTAGAACTTGACAAAACTTATTTATATTTAAATTTTTTTAATAAAGCTCTATAGAAGTTCTACCTTTTTCACTTGGGACACAAAGAATCATGTTGGAGTATGTACGCTCCCCATGGGAGACCACTGTTCTAATCAACAAAGTCCAGCCCCCATCGATGCTCTGTTGAGGTCACTACAATAAATGTGGTTTTAGATCATTCCTTTGAAGCTTTTGATTTCACATCCTTACATTTCTGAGCAAGATGAGAAGTGTTAACTGAACACTTATTGTTGGCTAGATACTGCACCAGATGCTCTGAGGAATATAAAACAATAGAAACTCAGTCTGAGAACTTAAGAGACTAGTTGGGGACACACAACTTTGGATTTCATCTTGTTCATATAATCAGGTTTTTCATTTAAAGGGATATACTGTAAGTACACAAGGGATCCTCTGTCATTCACCCAACTGATATATCCTGAGCATCCAAGTATGTACTGCTAGTTCTAGGTGCTAGGGAGATGGAAAGGTGAGAAAGGTATAGCCCCTGGGTCACTGAAACTTTTAGGAGAGATGAGGCAAGAGAATAAATGATAATCTGGCCAACTCTAGCATACAAAAGAAAGGATTCACAAAGTGCATGCTAGACACCTCACAGGAAGGAGAGCATACTTCCAACTGAGGAATAAAGGTAGGCCTCATGAGAAGGATAGGGCTTGCAGTGTGCCTAAGGGTTGGAAGGCTTTGGTGCTTGGCTCAAGAAAAATGCATTCTGGACAGGCTAACAAAGGAAAAGGCTTCTGTTAGAGGGGATAGTGAGCAGGAAGTCTAGCTACATTGGAGAGACACAGGTAGCAATCAAGGTCCACTGTCTAGAATACCAGGTCTGACCCTGACCCTAACACAAGAACTGTTTGTTTTTCAACCTTAAAACGCTGCTTGTTGGGTATGAGCGCTGTGCTGAACCCATAGGTATAAAATAGGAGGAGGCCAATGGCTGGCAAATGTCCTTAAATGAATTCAAAAGATAGTCCCTCAAAGGGGCAGTGATGAGCCAGATTAGCTGGGGAAATTGTAGGATAGGACCTGATAGTTGGGGCAGAAGGGGCAGTAAAGAGGAAGTATGTTGGGGTTTTAGAAGAGTCTCCATTTTCCTGCGCCCCTAAAATCATGCCATATAGATAGCTTACACTATCTGTTTCCTCACAGCACCACTAGAGGAGCGATGCTGTTACACGCATTTTACATAGAAGGAAACTTGAGGCTTAGAACATTAAGTACCTTCTCAATGTCATACAGTTAATGGGTCTCAACCTTAGTAGATTCAGCCAGGAGCTTTAGCAATCCAGATGTCCAGTCCATTCCAGACCAATTAAATAAGAATCTCTTGGGTGCGACCCTGCATAAGTATTGTTTTTAAATCACCCCAGCTAAGTCCAACAGGCAGCCAAGTTTGAGAACCACTGTAGTAAACGATGGATGCTAGACTAGGTTTCAGTGTGCCTAACTCTAAAGTCTCTGTGCTTTTCACTACACGACCGGAAGATGAAATAACACTTCTAGTTCAGCAAAGACTTCCTTGCTAGTCACAGAGACCCCAAAACACTCTGATAAAGGCACTTACATAAGTACAAAAGAAGAAAAGGTGTGAAATCTTCACGGCTAAGGTATTACTAAGACAACAGCATAACACCACCACCTGTGAGAGATGGACGATGGAATGCAGGGAAACTCACACAGCAAGACATTGGTGCTGCTGAGTTTCTCCAATATGTTATAAATACACTGACAGAACACTATGGAGCACAGCTTTGGAGTGCTAATATTACCATACCAGGAGGAGATATGACAGTAATGACTGAATCACTGCCACCTAATGCTCAGATACATCAAAAAACAAAAATCAGACTCAGCAATAGTCCTTGAAAATAATACATTTTTTTTCTTCAAAAAGCATTTTCAGCAGTATGGTAATTTTCCCAAATGGCAATAAATAAAATGGAGGAAAGCAAAGCACTCCCCAGGAGAAAATCCACCACTAAAATAGAAGCATGAATTCATTTCCCAAAGCCTCTGACTTGGAAGTTTTATTTTTTTATTTTTTTAAGTAGCATTGGCTGGCCCATTTCAATTAGTGACAACTTACACTTGTACTGCATTTAAGAAATCATAAAGTAACTTTTTTGATCCTCATGACAATTCTATGGGGCAGTTATTATTAATACTATCTCCATTCTCATATTAAAAAAAAACAGGTCAGAGACCAAGGGACTTCCAAGGAAGTATCAAATGTGGGACTAACATTTGGGTCTTCAAATTCCAGAGCTTGCATTTGCTCCTCTCTGTCAATGCTACCTGAGGTGAGCCAAAGATGTTCTTCTCAAAAGTCCTCAAAACCAAAGAAGTCTTCTTAATTACCAAAAATTGCCCAGAAATATGTCAAAATCAGTGGTTCTCAAAGTGTGGCCCTGAACCAGCAGTTTCAGGATCACCTGAGAACATGTTAGAAAATTCCTGAGCCTCACCTCAAACCTACTTAATCAGAAACTGTGGGGGATGGGGCCTAGCAGTCTGTATTTTAACAAGCCCTCTATGTGATTCTGAGGTATATCAGATTTGAGAACCACTGGTCAAGGAGAATCCCATCTCCTCATGTTTCTGCATGCACAGCTAAACCAGGACTTCCTAAATCCTAGATCAGTTTTACATTAACTTTAATGTGTACATGAATCCCTTAAGGATCTTATTAAATTACAAATTCTGATCCAGTAGGTCTGGGATGGGGCCTGACATTCTGCCTTTTTTTGGGGGGGGGCCTATTTGCATGGTATAAATATTTTCACCATGGTCAATTTCAAATTACCAATGCGAGATCACTGACCACAGAGCTGGGAAAAGATGCACACATCAAGGGATCCAGGTACATCACTGTGTTCTCGCATTTTTTCCATCTTGAACAACTTCTCCTTCCCCAAAGGCAGCCTTCAGCTGATGCCTTTGAACAGCCCTGTTCTGGTTACTTACTCCCTTGTACCTTAAGTGCCAATATGTTCATGGGACCACCATTTCTCATTGCTTCAGTTTTGTGCCATGCACCCCCTACCAAAGAATCCGTGCCACTGTCCCACAGCCACTCAGCCAGGAGAGTCTTAATCTCATCAGGCTGGCAGTAGGTGTGATATAAGAGGGAAGGCAGCAGTCAAAATATGAGCAGCTGATACTAAATCAGAATAGATTTAGAACCCTGAAACATAGCAGGAAAACTGCCTAACACTTTAAAAAAAAGAAAAGCACTGAAATGTCAAAACTGAGTCTCTTTTACATACAGTGAAATGTATGGAAAAGAGGCAGGATATAGAAATGAGGGAACCTACTTTAGAGTTTCAGCTATGCTTCCTCTCAGAGGTGTGTCCTTGGGAAAGTTGCTCAACCTCAGCTTCCTCATCTATAAAATGGGAACACCACCCAGAGTTGTTAAAAGGATTAGAGATTACTGTTAACCATAATGATATTGTGATCCATGTGTGATTTTCATAAGTAGCTTCTCAGAACAGAGACACCCAATTTGAGAAGGGTTGGCTGGCTATTTCTTCAATGGTGCTTCCAGGGAAAAAGTGGGCGGGTGCTTGGGCCATTAAGCTGATGCCTTTCCTCTAGACTTTTTTTTTTTTTTGGCATGGGCAGGCTCTGGGAATTGAACTTGGATCTCCAGCATGGCAGGCAAGAATTCTGCCACTGAGCCACCGTTGCATTGCCCTCCTTTAGACTTTCTGAGCCCAAACTAGCCCGTCAAAGCCTACCCAGCTCTCTGTCCTCCTACCTTGAAGGCATCATCCACATTCACTCTGGTCCCACCACCAGAGATGCCCAACAATCCTTTTCCTTCCACTCTCCCTTACCTAGAAAACTTTTCCTTTATCCTTTCAGGTTCTGCTCATATGTCAGCTTCTGCATGATGGTGATGGGCCTCTGGTTAACATCTAGAAATTGTTAGGAAGGGTCTACTATGTGAGACGCACTGTGCTAGGCCCATTATACAAATGACGATGGGAGTGCCTGGCATCAGGATGTTCACTATGTCACGGCGGGTAAGAGGGAAGCAAGAAAAATGGTCATTTCAAGAAAATAAGAGAAGTTCTCTGATAGAGGTATGCCTAGGGAAATTCTAACTCCTTTTCTTCCTGGGCGCAGAGCCAGACTGTTTCTCAACCTCCCCTGCAATTAGATGGGGTCATATGACTGCATTCTGAGCAAGAGAATATGGGTAGAAACGATGTACACTGCTTCTAGGCCTTCCCATAAAAACCTCTTATGTAATTCTCCACCCTCTCCACCTATCCCATCCACCAGCTGAATGGAGAGGATTCAAAACATCCAGAGGAGGGCAGAACCACAAAATGGAAGGAGCCTGGAATCCTGAGTCACAGCTTTGATGCAAGCTGCCTCACAGGGACACCCATGTTGGACTGTTCCATGAGCAGAGAGTAAAATTTTTATTGACCAAGACAATGAGAGTTTAGAGGTACGTATTCCAGCATTTGGCACACCCTGCTTAATATGATGACTCTAGGGACCCAAGAAGGCATTTCCTTGAGCACCCTCACAGAGCCACACAAGTAAGGATCAAACCTGATCAGCAATAGACAACATTTACTGTGCTATGCAAATAAAGTATGATCATCTATCATTTCATGATGCATACAGTATCTTGCAATCTTACAAGGATACCCAGAATACAAGTTGTTTCTAATGAACGAGTTGTTGAGTGGTAAGCAACTGTGTGAAAGAGATTTGTTTTGTCTTTATTTTTAAATGGAGTTTTAAATGTAAATAACATCTGCAGGTAATTTTTCCCTGTTTTCTCCTACTGTCATTTACAATGTTTACATCTATTCAATTATCATTTTGACAGGAACCAGATGAAAATCTCCCTCTAATCACAATCTTTTCTTTCCTGGTCCCATTTGTTATAAAAGGTCCTGCAATTCTAAAACATAATCATCACCATATACACAATTTTTCTAATAACAGTGAACTTAGGTCTACTCTATCCCCTGGTTATAAATTAGGCTTCTCTGGAAATCAACTTAATACAATTTCCAAAAGTACCTACTAATTTACAACTGAAACTGACTTGCCAGACACTGAAGAATGAATACACAGCATAGCAAACTCCACACATACACATACCTACCTCTAGATTCAATCTTCATTTTGAAAAATTTTCAAGGAATCATTGTTTATCTCTAAATGGTAGTACTTCAAATGTATTTGTTGTTTCTCCCCTTCCCTTCCTGCAAGCTTTTCTCAAAGAACACATATTGCTCTTATCATCAGAAGATATCAAATTTAAAAGAACAGAAGCTCTTCAAAGTTGTCTAAGTGTTTCCATGGGTGATGACAGATGCTAAATTTTACTCCTAGGACTCCTGTAGATAACTTTTCTTTTTAAATAACTTCTGAAAACACAGATAGCTTTGTCTGAGTCCAAATAAGAAAATACGATTTTTAATTATGACCCAGCAATTAGCTTAGTAAATTGTCTTTATAAACTACTTGACTTTTTTTTTTTCACGGGCAGGCACTGGGAATAAAACCTGGGTCTTGGGCATGGCAGGTGACAATTCTGCCACTGAGCCACCGTCGCACCGCCCGCCCTACCCTACTTGGTTTTTTATGCTTTGTTTTCTGGAGTCAAATATGAGTGATTTAATAAACATGTAAAAGTCCCTTTCCTGGGCACTTTAAGGATTCCTTTCTTTGCAGTGATATAGTAGCAAAGCAACAAATTCTAAACCATTCTCTCAAATAAGAAAAACCTGGCAGTTTCTAAAGTTGCGCGGTTTTCTACAGCCCTCACAGCGACCTTATATCTCTTTAATACAGGCACTTTGGTTTATTACCACAAAATGACTTACAGGCTAGAAAGAAATCAGAAGAAAGAAGCAAAAGACTGAGAATGAACAAGAAAAAAAGATGTTCATACAGAAATCTCAGGAAATAACATCATTATATAACTAGTCCCCAAAACTGATAAACAATTTAGGCCTTTGGAGAGAATAGTATGGAGGAAGACCAGAAATAAGGGGCAAAAATATTGCATGCTTGCTGTCACTACCGAAAGTAAATAACACCAGGCAATGGGACTGGCTAATTTGTCACAAAGGGCACCACAATTTTCCCTATGAGTCTTTTGAGACATCATTCCTGAAAAACATTTTTCAAAGGAAAACCAAAAGTTTCAGTAAAATTCACATGAAAATTCTTACTTCTTCCTTTCAGAGCCCAAAATCCTAAACAAATCCTTAAAGTACTGTGGGACGCGGACCACCACATTTTCTGAGGGGCCAATGTCCTTCAGGTGGGGATACAGTTTAGTGTCGATGACTTTCTTGATGTAGCCCAGCCAGTCAAACTAAGGTAAAAGAGAGAGAGAAACAAAAGAGGAGAGAACCTCTGTTAAGCAGCAAGTAAGAAGAAAGGCAAATCAAGCCATGGAACAAATCCATAATCCTATTACCTTAATCATAAATGGAACCTGTGTTCTGGTACTAGCTACCTATGGGCAACACACCTGCACTCATACAATAATATGCTCACTTGTACCCATGGCCCCTCCTGCACTCTCCCTCTCCCCTCCATCCTGAACTCCTCCCTCTTTCATTCTCTCCCCACCCTGCTCTCTCCCCATCCTGTACACTTTCTCTATCCTATGTTTTGCCTCCCCCCTTCCTTCTTTCCTTCCTATACTCTTACTCCCTCCCTCCTCCACACTCCCTTCCTTCTCTCCTGTACTCTCTCTCCCTCTTTCCTGGATTGTCTCTCTATCCTGCACTCTCCTTCGTTCCTTCATTCATTTACTTGCAGATGCCCCGGTAAATTACTGGTCTCTCTGGCATAGCCTTTCTAAACAAAGGAGAAAACAAGCAACAGCAAAAGGTAAATGTCTCCATTCTTCAGAGCATCATAATTTTACCTAAAACACCATTTGGTGTTTTAGATTAGCTACCCTAAAAGTCATTTCCAAACTTTTTTCCCTTCCCTTGCCTGCCTTCACTATTGAAATGGAAAACCGGTTACTCAATTGCCCAGCCTCTCATGTAGGTAGGGTTGACTACCTGACCCAAACCTAATGGATAAGAATAAGGCAAGTGGGCCACAGTGGCTCAGCAGGCAGAGTTCCCGCCTGCCATGACAGAGCCCCGGGTTCGATTCCTGGTGCCTGCCCATGCCAAAAAAAAAATAAAAATAAGGGGAATACATCTGGGTATATTCTGGAAATGCTTTTATTCCTTCTAACAAAAGAACCAGACATGGCTATCACTGGCTCGTCCCCCTTCTTCCTGCCCTGATGGCAAATGTAATTATATGGAGCTATGGTAGCCATCTTGTAACTATGAGTCATCAGATATGACATTAAAAACCCAACATACTAAGAAGAGTGAAGCGGATAGAACTTGGGTCTTTGATGAAACTGTTAAACAGTTGAACAAACACCAGCAACCACCTATGTCTAGACTTTCGTCATGTGAGAAAACAGACTTTAAGTTTTTAAGCTTCTGTTTGAAAGATTTCCTGCTTCTTGCAGCAGAAAGCATTCCTTTTTTTATGTACAGACAAGGAATATTTTATGTGATCACTGACAAACATAGCACCCAAAAACTGATAGTCGGTTTTACAAAGCAAAAATTTATACACATATGAAATACAATCACTTGTAAAATGATCACTTAAGGTAAATTTCCTGGTTAGTTTTCACTAACCTCAGGTATCAGAGCACTCAGTTCAGAAATATTCATTTTGTTGTACATGGCCTCACTGGTTCGGTTTTCATGTGGAATCATTATCTGTTGGAAGGAGATTTTGGTTATTTTTTTCAAATGAACCACTTCTTACTGCAAGACTACTTTCTACATGTGCCAAAACATCTGCATAGTATTATAGTTTTTCAAGACTTTGGTGTGGTGCCCAACTTGGGGAGAGAAAAAAATGACATCACTGCAGGCAGGTTTAAGATACAGAAAAAATAAAGGAAACTTTCACATCCTGTTCATTGTGAAATATCCTCCCTAATACAAAAAGGACTGTCTGGAATTCCTTCCTCATCTATAATGTGAATGGGCAAAGTGTACGGCAGGTGAGGTTTTGACAGCCAGACTGAAGTTGGATGACTGAGGCAAATATCCCACTTTCACCAGTGATACCCAGATAATGACCTCAATATTTTATGACCCATCTCTTCATTCCTCAGTGAAAATTTTCACTGAAGAACAGTAAAATTTCTGGATACCACTGCTGCCCGTGATAATTCTACCCATGTTAGATTTTCTCTACAGCTCATGTCCCTATGTCCCCCTTTTCTTTCCTGTTTCTTTGAACTTGAGTTTCCCCTTACCCCCATTGCTGGATATATGGATTCAATTATGACCTAGAACCCATTTCAAAATCCACATCTCTAGTCCTGACTCTTCACACTCTATTTCCAATATTCAGGGGGTCTTGACCATTTTGCCAACAACAGATCTAAGCTTCTAGCCTCTGCCATGCTTAATCTAATCTATAAACAGCAGCAATGATCATCTTCCTCAAGAGCCATCTTAATAATTTCCATTCAAAGGCAGTAGCTACCAATACCTATTCCTGAATGGCATCATGATTTTGCCTTGAAACCTTCTATCATCTGATTCCCTTGCATTAAACTTGCCACCTTCTACCTTTCACCTCACACATGACTCTCCAACCCTTGCACCCCCATCCCACCATCCCCATGGTTTGAACTGTGACTCGCCACACCTGGCATGAGATTAATTTTTCTACTAAGACTTTCCAGTTAAATTCTACTTGGTTCCAATCACAAGAGCCCCCATATTAACAAGACCTAGTCCTTGTGCACACATCTCTCCAGCTAGGATCAGGTAAACTCACATTTTCATGACATTTACAAGGACTTATTTGAGTTTATCTGTCCTGTCATGTCTCCCCAGCCTCAAAAGTTTCTCTAGAACTATGTGTCTCACTTATTCTGAATGTTGCTAGTGACCTGGGGTGCAAGAGTTTGAGGTGAACATTTCAAGGAAGCCAAAAATCCAAACACAGTGGATTTTTTCAAGGCAAAATCAGAAGGCTGAGTGGTGGACACCTTCCCCCCTTTTTTCTAAACTCTTCAGTGACCTTAACTTTTCCCTGTGCTCCCTACAAACAGCATCCTGCCTCTCTGTGAATCACTGCCTCAGAGAATGTTCATACCCCTCCTCCTACCCACCCTTCTCCTCCTTCCACTCAGGTTGGCAGCCCGAGGTTAGAGCCCTTTGGCCTCACAGCTGCTTTCACCTCTCTACCAGCCTCCCCGGCCCTACCCTACCCCACCTTGGATTTCTCACTTCATTTAGCCTCTTGACAATTCCCAGTTTTGCCTCAGCCCTTTTGGTCCAAGGCCCTGGCTCAGGTCTCAAGGCTTTCCTCACTCTATCAGGGTTTCAGTCCAATTTAGAGCTCTGGGCCTCCTATTGCTTGGGGAGATAATCCATTCAGCCTCTACACATGGCTTACAGACATAGTATTTGACTCCAAAATATCTTCAGCTGTAATAACAGGAGATCATAAGAACCATCAGTCCTCACAGTCTTCAGAGGTGCTATACAGAAGTAAACTTTTTGTACTGCAAGTAGGAGTGTGGAGACAGGTATACATGTACATCATAGCAGAAATAGCAGCAGCAGAGAGAAAGAGTCAGAGATACAGAAAAACAAACTAATTCCTTCTGTCTTTATGCCTACTCTATACCTCAACACCATACCACCACCTCACCCCAACCAAAAAGCAATAAAAACTTGGACTCTTACTTCAGAATTCTTACCAACTTCCATTATAAAAAAGACTAAGGTTTTAGTTTCCTAGAATGCTCAAAGCAGGTACCATGAGATGCCTTGGCTTTAACAATGGGAATTTATTAGCTAACAAGCTTACAGTTTTAAGGCTGAGAAAATGTCCAAATAAAGGCAATGCTTTCTTCCCGAAGACCAGCTGCCAAAATCCTGGCCTCTGCCATATGGCAAGGCACCTAGTGGCATTTTCCAGCTTTTACTGCATTTAGGTTTTTGCTTCCTTGGTGTGCTCTTACACACACATGCGCACTCTCTCTCTCTCTTCATCCCATTTATAAAAGGCCCCAGTAAAAGGATTAAATCCCATCCTGAATAAGGTGGGCCATATCTTAACTGAAGTAGATCCTTGAAAGATCCTATGTACAATGGGTCCACCCCACAGGAATGGATTAAATTTAAGAACATGTTTTTCTGGCATACATACAGGCCCAAACCACCACCACACTTCACCATCTGGACCCCAAAAAGACATTCTTTCTATATGCAAAATACATTCATTCCATCACAATAACCCAAAAGCCCTAAGTCATTTAAGTTACAAAACCAAGTACAAAATAGTTATAGGTGTCTATCCCAGGGCATAATTCCCTTTCATCTGTGGACCTGTGAAACTAGAGAACAAGTTATTTGCTTCCAATGTACAATGGAGGGATAGTCATAAGCTAAATATTCCCATTCCCAAAGGAACAAATCAGAAGGAAAATAGGGGTCACCGGTCCCAGACAATACCGAAACCCTACAGGGCATACTCCATTAGATTTCAAAGTATGAGCATCATCTATGGAACAATGTTTTGTCCTCTAGGCCTGATGGAGCAGTAGCCCCACCCTTTCCAAAGGCTTGCACACTGGCCATGCCCTCTCTGAATACTGGGATGAAGGCTCCAAAATCTCCTAGACATCTGAGAAAACTGGGGTGGTAACTGTCTTCCTGAACAACGGGCCAGAAGGCCTGCCCTCTTCAAGCGCCAGGGCACACTCACCCTTTCCACACACATGGGTGGGCTTGCTCTCTTGGCCTGAGAAGATATTTTTGGTCCAGGCCTCAGCTTCCATGGTTATGCCTTTGAAGTCATTCTCCTTTCAATCTGTCCCTTTAAATCCAGGCTGGCAGTGGTTCCATTCATACAGATCTTGCAAAAAAGTTGTCAGTTTTGCTTGTAGTACACAGGGGTCCAAACCATCAGACAAGAGAGTTTTCTACAAATGTTTTCTGGGTAACTACATTTCTGACTTGCACTTCCATGTTCAGTTAAACCCTCACATAAGCACTATTCTTTGGGGACTCATTTTCTGGAAGCTCAGAATTTTCCAAACCATTAGTTTCTGGGTTTTTTTACTCAGGAGTTCAGTTCTCAGCTTATCCCTTTCCTCTCACATTCTACTATATGCTTCAAAGAGAAACCAGGCTGCACTTTCCACATTTAGTCTGGAAATTTCCTCAGTTAAATATTCAACTTATCGCTTTCAAATTCTGCCTTCCAACCAACATCAGAACTCAATTTTACCAAGTTCTCTGCCACTTTAAAACAGGGATCATCTTTCTTCCAGTTTGCAATGACACAGTAATTTCTAAGGCCTCATCAGAAGTATCTGAGCATCCATATTTCTACCAAATATGGTAGTCTCTTCAAAGCAATCTAGGCCTTTTCTATCAAGCGCTGCACACTTCTTCCAGCTTCTACCCATTACCCAATTCCTAAGCCATTTCCACATTTTTGGTATTTGCAATTATAGCACCCCACTCTTCTGCTACCAAAATCTGTTTTAATTTCGGAGGCTGTTCAAAGTAGATACCATGAAATGCGTTGACTTTACCGATGGGAATTTATTAACTTATAAGCTTATAAAATCAAGGTGATGCTTTCTTCCCAAAGACCAGTTGTCAATGGTCCTGGCCTCCTCTACCATACAGCAAGACACCTGGTGGCATTTGCTGGTCTCTGGCATTTGCTGGTCTCTCCCTTATCTTCCAGGTTTTGCTGCTTTCAGCTTCTTGCTTCCGTGGCATGTGCACGCACACGTTCTTGTGCTCTCTCTCTCTCTATTCATTCCATTTATAAAGGACTCCAGTAAGAGAATTAAGTTCCATCCTGAATAAGGTGGGTCACACCTTAACTGAAGTAGCCTAATCAAAAGAACCTAGTTAAAATAAGTTTACTCCCACAGGAATGGCTTAGATTTAAGAACATGTTGTTCTGGGGTATATACAGCTTCAAATCACCACAACTACCAACCCACAAGCAAAAGTCTCTTGATAAAAATATCATATTTTTTTCACTACAGGTATCCCTATAAGCAAATTTCACTATATTTGTTACCTCTAGTCCTGGCAATGTATATAGATTTTATGTACTCTGGTTCTTCTAAGAAAAAAAGTTATTCTATGAACAAGTTAACCATTTATAATTTCACATAATTCTCCCTCAAGTTTGTTTTTATATCCATGTTTTATATACCATGAGCCTGAAAGAATTTAAGGTGACTTACACAGAAGCATGGAATGTGAGACAATGTCATGCATTATAAGTGGGGCAACGACTACACAAGCTTCATTTAGACACTGCTACCTAACATAACTTGCCAAACCCCAACCAGGACCATTCCAGGCAATCCTAAAGAACATCTAGGGCAATATATAAGATTCCACAAGGGTTCCATGCACCAGTGTAACTTTCCAGAAACCTACATCCTCCAGATGGGTCCCTGGATCACATAAGTCCTGAAACCCAGAGGGCCCAATCTCTCCAGAACATAAGATAGTTCCATCTCCCTACTATAAAAAAGCTAGAATGGCCATAGCCCAAAGACCCCTAAAGAGAGGGATAGAAAGATCAAAGCTCATAGTGGAGTTATACAGAGAAGATAGGCTTTAACAAATGAATATGATTGCTGAATCATTAAATTGATTTATGTCCATAAATATCATCTCCAGTATCTTAGAGCAGCTAGAAGTAAAAACCTAAAATTGTGGAATTTTTTTTTGTAACCCATGTCAAACTCTGAAATATGATCTACAACTAATTATGGTGCTGTGCTTGAAATTTCACAAAAAGGAAAGAAAAAAAGTCGATTGTGGCGATAAAAAAATATTTAAGCCATCTAGCCTCCTATATTCTGGAGCAGCTAGAAGGAAATATATGAGAGGATTGTATGGTAGCCCATGACAAACTGTGGGATCTGTCCTGTAACTTCCTGTTCAAGAGTACTTTGAAAACCATTGCTTTTCTATTTCTTTGCCTTGTATGTATGTTATACTATACAATAAAAAAGATTTTTAAAAAATGGGGCAATCAGCCATTGCCTGCATAATATGGTTGGACTGCACATGTGTGGCTATTTCTCAAAAATATATATATATTTTTTAAAGTGGGACAAGAAGATAAACTCACTGTCCTCCCCTCTACGTAGGATACGACTACCAAGGGTGTACATCCCCCTGGCAACATGGGCCATGACTCCTAGGAATGAGCCTGACCCTCACATCATGGGATTGAGAAAGCCTTCTTGACCAAAAGGAGAAAGAGAAATGAAATAAAGTTTCAGTGGCTGAGAGATTTCAAACAGAGTCAAGAGATCATTCTGGAGATTATTCTTACGTATTATATAGGTATCCTTTTTTAGTTGTTAGTGGATTAGAATAGCTAGAAGGAAATACCTGAAACTGTTGAACTATAATCCAGTAGTCTTGATTCTTTAAGATTATTGTATAACTACATAGTTTTTAGTATGTGACCATTTGATTGTGAAAACCTTGTGACTGACCATCCCTTTATTCAGGGTTTGGACAGATGAGTAAGAAAATAAAGACAATAAACAAATAACAGGGGATAAGGGATTTGGGATGTTTTGGGTGTTCTTTTTTATTTTAATTTTTATTCTTATTTTTATTTCTTTAGAGTAATAAAAATGTTTAAAACTTGATTGTGTGATGCCTTTGTGACCAAAAGGAGGAAAAGAAGTGTAATAAAATAAGGCATCAGTGGCTAAGAGAGATCAAATAAAGTCAAGAGGCTATTCTGGAGACTAGTCTCATGCATACTTCAGTTAGATAGCGCTAATTGCCATGGTTTGCTAACCCCCAACCAACATCACTCCTGTTAACTCTTAAGAACACCTAGGGCTCAAACTGAGACTCTATAAAAGTTTCGTGCACTAAGTTTGCTTTCCTGGAACCCCTAATTTCCAGAGGGCTCCTAGGCCAGATAAATCTTGAAACCCAGAGGGACCAGCCTCTCCAAAACTATCAACTAATTACATCCCCCCTATCCTTTAGTGTCAAAATCCCTTCTCAACATGAAAAAGTCAGAATGGGCATTGTCTAAAAATCCCTACAGACTGGAAGAAGGATCAAAGTAGAGGAAAGAGTTATAACAGAGAAAATAGGATTTAACAAACTGGTATGACTGCTGAATCACTATACTGGTATTTCTTCTAGCCTCCAGTGTTTGGGAGCAGCTAGAAAGAAAAATCTGAAATAGTGGAATGGTAACCCGTAACAAACTCTGAAATCTGTTTTGTAACTAACTGTTAAAGTGTACTTTGAAAATTATTGCTTTTTCTTTCTTTTCTTTGTATATATGTTATATTTAACAATAAAAAAATGTTTAAAAATTGATTGTGGTAGTGGGTACAAGGGTAGTTCAGCGGTAGAATTCTGACCTGCCATGCAGGAGACCTAGGTTTGATTCCCAGCCCATGTACTTCCCAAACAAAGAAACCAATAAAAAACAAAAAATTCAACAAATGGTGCTGCAATAACGGGATACTCACATGGAAAAAGAATGAAATGTGACCCCACCACACAGCATACAAAAAAAAATTGATTGTGGTGATGAATGCACAACTATATAATGATACTATGAACCACTGATTGTATACTTTGGAAAATTATATGGTATGTGACTATATCTCAATAAAAATGCAGAAAAAAAGTGGGGCAAGAGACAGATGATAATCAAGGGTAGGTACAAAGTAGCACCAGAAAGGCAGTTAAAAATGTTAACCAGCATGCCCTATACACTCTCCACATCAAATTATGAGTCCAGTATTTGTGGACAGACTTTCCTGAACCCAGATCTTAGGTGAGACTGATCCTAAGTGGCAACTGTGAAAAAGGTAGACTGAATTAAAAGTAACCTTATATTCAAGTAAAATCAATAAAGATAATTTCTTCTTCCATGTGAGCCATGTGGGAATTCTCTGGGAGAAGAGTAATAGGGTTTCCACGTTAGTCTTCTAACAGCCGCAGCTGAGCAGCATATGGACACTGAATGGGCTTAAACCAGGGAGGTATTAGGAAAGAAGAACTCTTCTTTCTGCCCTGGTTCTTCTTCTTCTTCTTACTTCCAAAAGGGGATGTTACTAATTCTACCTTGGACCCAAAAGCAATGCCACCGAATGCTATTATTTTGTTGCAGTTATATTCTCATTCAGTATATTCTGCCTTTAAAATAAAGAAAAGATAATAAAAATATTTAAGATTAAGACTTACCTCAGCTATCTTAATTTCAAATCTAAGCACCGACTTCATGTCATGCTCTGCTCGAGATCTGTTAGCTCCTAAAAGCACAGCACTATCCACCATAAATTTGTAAAGGGCATCCCGATACTGTAAGAGATAAAAAAGTGAGTGACCACGATAACAGCCTATTAGGAAGTATGTTTCAGAGACATGGAAAGAGTGGAAACAGCAGGTGAAAATAAATGTTCTTCATTTTCCTTCTGTACGCAAAATTTGGTACAGGCAATGCCAACCACCCACCTACCACTTTGGGAGAGAAGAATGATTGCTACTTGGGTACTATTTTCATAAGAGACAAAGATAAAGAGAAGTAGTTTTCTGGCAACTGGTGGTATTATAGATACATGTAACCTTTTCCAAATGAGCCCAGAATAGAAAGTTAATAGTCAGAAGTCCTCTTTCCAGGCAAGTGAGGCTTTAATAAAATAATGAGGAAGAACTGCTTTCTAAAAGCAGAAGACATGATCCATGAAGATTTATTCTCTTCGAGCTCAATTTACCTGCCTTAACACTAAGAAGTAAAAGACCAGGGATTGCATCCCTGTGTCTTTTCAGTTTTGTACAGTGTCCACAAAGTTCTCCCTAGCTCAGGGGGGAAAAAGAATGAGAGAAATGATGAACAGAAACTTACCAAATCACAAATACTGAATTTCCCCCTTGCATACGCTAAACCCATTGTAGAGCTCTTCATATGTCATTTTGAGGGGACTTAATGTAGGAATTAAGAGATCTGATGGAGGGGCACCTCTTATTTCAGATATATCTGGGAGAACTCGATACAGCAGGTATTACATGAATTCATGATTATGCTACAGGAATAAGGTTTCCTAATGTATACCATGACTCTGTAAGCCATCCTTACTATGTTAATGACTTCAGAACCTATACAGTGCTTGGCATACAGTAGGCCCTTAATAAATATTTTTTTAATCAGAAGCAAGTGTTGAAAATAGCCTTGGTTAGAAGTAATGTTTTGCCATTCCTAGTTGTGCAATAAAAGGATCAACTCAGCAGGCCTGGGTTGTCCATACCTTCCACAATCCAAGGAAACGTTTGTTCCTTTACTGGTTCCTGGGAGATAACCTCTAAGCCCTGGGAATATCCTACCTGATAAGACTGTCTCTGTGTACCTGGAGCTTTGAGCACACCAGTTAGTTGATGCTAAGAATGTCATGTGTGGTGGGATCCTTGGTACACGAGGCTATCAGCTTGGCTTCTAGAGGGACTGGAGACTGAGTAACTAAGGACAGTCACGCCTGCATGCCTGACCACCCCCCTCCAATAAAACCCTGGACATCAAGGCTCAAATGAGCTTCCCTGGTTGGCAATACTTCACACACACTGACACACTTAATCGCTGGGAAAATGCTAGTTTCCTCCTCTCCAGAGCCTTCAACATATGGGGGTTAGAATCAGTGCAGGACCAGGGACTTCTATTGTGGAGTTCCCAATCCAAGTTCAGTGCATTCTCAGGCTGGTCATAAACCAGAGAGCTCCCTAGGGTTAGGGTCCCTCAGGTCTAAGGCTCCTTTGCAAATTCAATCACTACCAACAAATTGCAACAAATTCAAATGAACCCCACTGTAATCCAGTCTCCTGGGAACTATAGGAATTCCAAGCCAACCCAAGAAGTCTAACCTAACTGATTTCATCTGGTTCTCATTAACCCTCCATTAACCTGGGGCACCTGTTAAAAATGCCCCACTTCAAGTCTATTAAATCAGACTCTCCAGGACTGTGGCCCAAGAATCTACATTTAACAGAAGCTTCCCAGGTTATTCTTAGACAGTAAAACTGAGGAGCATTAGTCTACTGAGTAGTCCTTCCCCTACTGCACTTCTGCAATGTATAGAGAGCTCTCAATACTTCTAAAGAATAATGGCAAGCTCATTTCTTTGTTACATCTGGATGTGCTGTCTCCCCAGCTAGATCATGAGGATGCTGAGCATGAGTAATTACATACAGTCTGGAGACAGGAAGTCTGATTAATCTGCCTGAATAAAAGACCTCTGTATCCTTCATTGGGAATATAGTCATCAAAGAGCCACACTGCTCATTTCCAGTAAAGAATCAGGGCTCTTAGAACAACTTATGAACCTGAAGTCAGGCTGATAAGGCACGTAGTTGAATATGAGCAAAACTTACAGACTTGGCTTCGGTGCTATTGTCAAGGAAGTCTTCCCTCACGGCTAGGGAGAGGGCTGCTTGGTCCAGCTGTTACAACAGAAAAACAGAAAGCATTCTGCTTGTGATATAAATGCTTATGCACCATATTAACAAGAGTCATGAGATCATCTGCGTCCCAGACATATTTTTTAGCTTGTGTCAACATTATAAAAACAACTCATGCATTCAGAGCTACGTGCAAACAGGCACTACGGAGATGACAGATATTACAAAGTACAAGTGACCTGCCCCTGCTTTCCTGATTCATGGTTTCTAAGCCTTTTAAGTTTCCTTCAATATGTAATAGCAACAAAGCTTTTTGAGTTGAGGTCTTAGAGATTATCTGGTTCTCCACCCTCTACCCTGCCTTATTTGACAGGTAGAGAAACAAAAGCCAGGAAAGTGATGTGACTTTCCCAAGGTAAAGCTGTTAGACAGCACTTAGAGAAGAATTACTGTGTCCTGTCATCCAGATCCAGCATTCTTCCAACTACACTATTTTGCAAAAAAGGCGATCCAGAATGAGTTGATTAATTGGACATTCTACCTGCCTAATCCTAAAATACTGTATTGCTTTTTTTAATTAAAAGAAATCAAATTATAATTTTGTTTTGAGAAATCTTTGTAAATCTTAGAGCCCTCTAGGGAGAGTTTGGAATAGGTTATTATAAACAAGTAATAATGAGACAACTAAGTAGACTAATTATTTTATGGAGAAGTATAGTATAAATTATTGAATTAAAACTTTCAGTACCTTAAAGGCAATTCAATGAAGAAAGGATAGTTTTTTCAAAGCAGGTGCTAGAACAACTAGACATTCATAAACAGAAAAAGAACCTCAATTCATTTGAGTTCATATTAAATTATTATATAGGATCATGGACCTAAAACTATAAAACCTCTAGAAGAAAATATAGGGGAAATCTTTGTAACCTGGGGTTACGAAAAAATTCTTAGACATGACACCAAAATCACAATCCATAAAAAGAAAATCAACATTAAAAGATTTTGTTCTACCATAAGTAAATGGAACCTTGAATAGAGCATGAGATTTTGTAGGTTTATCCAGAGTGATGCCCCAATAAATCCCAGAGTGATTTGAACAGTGAATAAAACAGAATTTGCAAAGTCCCCTCGGGGGTACAGTGAGAAAGGAGGAAAATTTAACTTCCCCATTTGGAGAATTCCTGATATTCTCACAAGCAGTTGGGACAATCAAATCAATAGGCCAAGCCCTTGACCTTGGAGTCTGTTCATATGAAACTTATCCCCCGCAAAGGATAGATTAAGCCGACTTAAAATTAGACCTAAGAGTCACCCCCAGAGAACCTCTTTTGTTGCTCAGGTGTGGTCTCTCTCTCTATGCCAACACAGCAGATGAAGGATTGGAAAAACTTCTCGACCAAAAGGGGCAAGACAGAAGTGAGACAAAATAAAGTGTAAGGCTGAGAGATTTCAAACAGTCGAGAGGTTATCCTGGAGGTTATTCTTACGCGTTATATAGATATCCCTTTTTAGTTTATGGTGTATTAGGCTAGAGGAAAGTGCCTGAAACTGTAGAGCTGTGTTCCAGTAGTCATGTTTCTTGAAGATGATTATATAACAATATAGCTTTCATAATATGACTGTGCGATTGTGAAAACCTTGTGCCTGATGCTCCTTTTATCTACTGTACAGACAGATGAGTAAAACATATGGGTTAAAAATAAATAATAGGGTGAACAAATGTCAAAATTAAAAAATATATATATATATATATATTGGGTAGATGGAAATACTAGTGGTCAATGAGAGGGAGGGGTAAGGGGTATGGTATGTTAAGTTTTTTCTTTTTTTTTATTTCTTTTTCTGGAGTGATGCAAATGTTCTAAAAAATGATCATGGTGATGAATACATAACTATGTGATGATACTGTGAGCCACTGATTGTACACCATGTATGGAATGTTTGCATGTTAAGAATGTATCGCTTATATGTTCTTATATCAATAAAAATTTTAAAAAAAAGCTTTTGTGCTGTGTAAAAACATTGTTAAGAGAATGAAAAGATAAATCATTTTATCTGGGGGAAAATATTTGAAGATCATATGGAGGACAAAAGACTTGTATTCAAAATACATAGAGAACTCTCAAAATGTGACAATAAGAAAACAAACAACTCAATTTAGTGGGCAAAAGATCTGAACAGATATTTCACCAAAGGAGATATGCAGATGAAAAATAAACGTGAAAAGATGTTCAAATTCATTCATTAGTCATTAGGAAAATGCAAATTAAGCCCACATTGAAATACCACCACTAAACACCTATGAAATGGCTACACAAATGCACACACACACAAAGCTTACAATGCCAAGTGCTAGAGAGGATGTGGAAGAACTGGTGGCTCATACATTACTGGTGGAAATACAAAATGGTATGATCACTTTGGAAAATAGCTTGGCAGTTTCTTATAAATTTAAGCACAAACTTACAAAGTACCCGGCAATTCTACTCCTATGTAATTTACCCAAGAGAAATTAAAACTTAGGCTCACATGAAAGCCTATGCATAACTTTATTCATAATAGCCCAAAACTAGAAATAATCCAAGTGCCCTTCAATTAGTGAATGGATAAGCAAATTGTGGTATACAATGGAATACTACTCCACTTTAATACAAAGGAACGAACGACTGATACATGCAAAAACATGGGTAAATTTTTATTACGCTCTGAAAAAGGCAAAACTACAGGGATAGAGAACAGATAGTAATTGCCAGGGACTGGAGATGGGGAGAGTGGTGAACTCCAAAGGGGAAGAATGAGGTAATTTTGTGGGGTGATGTTAACTATTCTGTATCTTGACTGTGGGGGTGATTACATGACACTATGTATTTTTCAAAACTTATAGAAATGTACACCACAAAGTGAATTTCACTTTATGTAATTTTAAAAATATTTTTTTAAACGTCCGGCCTCTTCTCTAAATCCATGGTTTATTCCTTCTTGAATATCAGCAACTGCCTCAAGACTGAATAAAATGATCCCAACAGGAGTATATTCTCTAGTTTAAATATTATTCACACCTAAAAAATTTAAGTCAAATTAAAGAGACACAAAATCATCCAATAACAAAAAATTAGTAGCATCTGAATAAAAATTGAATCCTACATGTCTGTATCATTAGTTTATAGGACTTTAAATTGTTTTGATCTAATGCCTCTGGTTTCCTTTTTGTCTTACTATAATCTCAAATATTTTATTCTATTCTTAATACATAATATCTGCACATGATCACAGGTTTTCGTGAAATTCCCTTCATAAACAACAGATGCTACAAGGGCTGAGTTAAGTAAAGAGCTAGTGATAATATGAAAAATCCAAGGAAAAGTATTGCTGCTGTTTGTGTGAAAAAAAAGGAATGTTTTCAAAACATCCATCTTGTCTGTGTGAATTGCTAAAATTCTCAAATTATTTTGTTCAACCTTCCCTATTTGGCTTAAAACAACCAAGTCACAAGCCAGCCTGCCTTCAGCCTAGTGCAATTCCCAATCTACCAACGTTTGTTCCAAAAATTAAGTAAGCAAAGCTCATGAAACACAATGTTATGATTAAAACAATCTGACTTTCAATTAAATTTGGACCACTTAGAGAATCTTTTGAGCTTCAGTCTCACAGGAGAGGAAATGGTGTAGACAATATCAAGCAAGCCAAGGTTCCCCTCTAATGAAATGAAGTTATATCCACTTATAAAAGTTTTGATAATTCAAATGAGGTTACCAGAGCTTCTTTAAAAACTTCAGATTGTTGGGGTTTCTAGGGAACATTTCAAATAGACCAACAGATTGAATAAAGTCAGTCAACTACATTTCATTAGAAATATACAAACCCTTGAGGCAAAAGCCTTTCTGAAGAAACTGAAATTAGGACATTGTGTTATTTGGGATTTTTAACTTCATGAGTTTCCTCATTATGCTTAGTTCATATTACTGAGATCATACAACATTTGTTCTTTTCTGTCTGGCTTATTTCACTCAATATAATGTCAAGATTCATCCATGCTGCTGCGAGTATCAGGACTACATTCCTTTTTACAGCTGAATAATAATCTATCATACGAATATACCATGTTTTGTTTATCCATTCATCAGCTGATAGACACTTGGGTTGTTTCCATCTTTTGGCAACTGTGAATAATACTGCTATGAATATCATGTCTGTACATCCCCCTGCTTTCAGTTGTTATGATTATATACCTAGTAGCAGGAATGCCAGATCATATGACAGTTCTATACTTAGCTTCCTGAGAAACTGCCAAACTGCCTTCTACAGTGACTGTAGCACTCTACGTTGCCACCAGCAGTGAATAAGTGTTCCTATTTCTTGACATCCTCTCCAACACTTGTAGTACACTGTTTATTTAACAGTGGCCACTCTACTTACTCTTGTGAAGCTTATTTATGTAGCAGAGAAGCTTGGCCTACCTACAGGTATGCCTAAGAGTTACTTCTGGAGAACCTCTTTTGTTGCTCAAATGTGACCTCACTCTCTCTAAGCCCAACACTGCAAGTGAAGTCACTGCCCTCCCCACTATGTGGGATATGACATCCAGGGGTGAAAGTCTCCCTGGTGACATGGGAGATGACTCCCAGGGATGATCCGGCCCTGGCACCATGGGATCAACAATTCCATCCTGACCAAAAGGGGGAAAAGAAGTGTAACTAATAAAGTATCAGTGACTGAAAGAGTTCAAATAGAGTTGAGAGGCTACTCTGGAGGTCACTCTTACACAAGCTTCAGTTAGACATTGCTACCTATCATAACTTGCCAACCCCCAACCAAAACAATTGCAACCGATCTTAAAGAATGTCTAGAGCAATATATAAATTCTACAAAGGTTCCATGCACTAGGGTAACTTTCCAGAAACCTGCAACCTCCATCTGGGTCCCTGGACCAGGTAAGTCTTGAAACCTAGAGGGCCCAGCCTCTCCAGAATATCAGCTAGTTCCATCTCCCTACCCCATATTAATGATAGCCCTTTCCAACATGAAAAAGTTAGAATGGCCACAGTCCAAATACCCCTAAAGAGTGGGACAGAAAGATCAAAGGTGAGAGCGGAGTTATACAGAGAAGGTAGGGCTTAACAAACCAGTATGACTGCTGAATCATTAAACTGATATCTCTTAGTCTCCAGTACCTTAGAGCAGCTAGAAGTAAAAACCTAGAATTGTGGAATTAAAACCCACAATTTTTGAAATCTGGTCTACAACTAATTGTCATACTGTGCTTTGAAATTTATTGCTTTTTTGTATATATGTTATTTTTCACAAAAAAGTAAATTATGATGATAAAAAAATATATATTTATTCCTTTTAGCCTCCTATGTCCTGGAGCAGCTAGAAGGAAAAATCTGACATGATGGTATCATTGCCCATGACAAACTCTGGGATCTGTCCTGTAACTACTTGTTGAAAAGTGCTTTGAAATCTATTGCTTTTCTCTCTCTTTGCTTTGTATATATATTACACACCAAAAAAAAAAAGTTTAAAAAAAAATAGTGGCCATTCTAGTAGGTGTGAAATGATATCTCATTGCGGTTTTGATTTATATTTCCCTAATAGTGATGTTGAACAACTTTTCATGTGCTTCTTAGTCATTTGTATTTCTTTGAAAAAATGTCTATTCAAGTCTTTGTCCATTTTTTAATGGGGTTGTCTTTTTATTGTTGAGTTGTAGGATTTCTTTATGTGTTCTGGACATTAAACCCTTACCAGATGTGTGGTTTCCAATATTTTCTCTAATTGAGTAAGCTGCCTTTTACCTTTTGGCAAAGTCCTTTGAAGTACAAAAGCCTTCAGTCTTGAGGAGGTCCCATTTATCTATATTTTCTTTCATTGCGTGTACTTTGTGTATAAGATCTAAGAAACCACCACCTACCACAGGATCTTGAAGATGCCTCCCTATATTTTCTTCTAGGAGTTTTATTGTCCTGGCTCTTACATTAACATCTTTGATTCATTTTGAGTTAATTTTTATATATGGTCTGAGAGAAGGGTCCGCTTTCATTCTTTTGTACATGGATATCCAGTTCTTCCAGCACCATTTGTTGAAGAGACTGTTCTGCCCCAATTGAGAGGACTTGGTAGCCTTGTTAAAGATCAATTGACCATAAATGTGTAGGCCTATTTCTGAACTCTCAATTCGGTTACATTGATCAATATATCTATCTTTATGCCACTACCATGCTGTTTTGACCACTGCAGCTTTGTCATATGCTCTAAAGTCAGAAAGTATGAGTCCTCCAACCTTGTTTTTATTTTTAAAGATACTTTTGGTTATTCAAGGCCCCTTACCCTTCCGAATAAATGTGATAATTGGTCTCTCCATTTCTTCAAAGCAGGCTATTGGAATTGTTACTGGGATTGTGTTGATTCTGTAAACCACTTTTGGAAAAAACGACAGTGATATTTAGTCTTCCAGTTCATAAACACAGACTGTGCTTTCATTTATTTAGGTCTTCTTTGATGTCTTTTAGCAATATTCTGTAGTTTTATGAATACAGGTCCTTTACATCATGACTTAAATTTATTCCTAAATATTTTATTGTTTTAGATGCTATTGTAAATCAAATTTTCTTGATTTCCTCCTCCGACTGCTCATTACTAGTATATAGAAACCCTAGTGATTTTTTGTGTCACCTTGTATCCCACCACTTTGCTGAACTCATTTATTAGCTCTAGCAGTTTTGTTGCAGCTTTGGGGGACTTTCTAAAATAGGAACATGTCACCTGCAAATTGTGCAAGTTTTATTTCTTTCTTTCCAATGTGAATGCCTTTTATTTTGTTCTCTTCCCTAACTGCTCTGGCTTGAACTTCCAGTACAATGTTGAATAACAGTGATGACACTGGGCATCCTTGTCTTGTTCCAGATCTTAGAGAGAAATCTTTCAGTCTTTCACCATTGAGTATGATGTTAGCTGTGGGATTTTCACACATGCCCTAGGAAATTTCTTTTGATTTCTATCTTTCAAAGTCTTTGTATCAAAAAATATGCTAGATGTATCAAAAAATATGCTAGATTTTGTCAACTGCCTTTTCTGTATCAATTGAGATGACCATATGGTTTTCTCCCCTTCATTTCATTAATGTGGTGTATTACATTAATTGATTTTCTTGTGTTGAAACACCCTTGCATAAATGGAATAAAACCTACTTGACCATGGTTTGTAATCCATTTAATATGCTGTTGGATTCTATTTGCATGTATCTTGTTGAGGATTTTTACATCTATATACATTAGAGAGACTGGCCTGTAATTTTCTTGTAGTATCTTTATGTGGCTTTGGTATTAGGGTGTTGCTGGCTTCATAGAATAAGTTAGGTAGTATTTCCACCTCTTCAATTTTTGAAAGAGTTTGAGCAGAACTGGGACTAATTCTTGGAAGAATTCATCTGTGAAGCCATCTAGTCCTGGACTTTTCTGTCTTGGTAGGTTTTTGATGACTGATTCAATCTCTTTCATTGTGATTGGTTTGCTGATGTCTTCTATTTCTTCTGGAGTTGGTGTAGGTACTTTTGTGTTTCTAGGAATTTGTCCATTTCATCTAAGTTGTCTAATTTGTTGGGTACAGTTGTTCATAGTATCCTCTTATGATTTTTGTTTGTTTCTGTGGGGTCAGTAGTAATATTCCCCCACCACCACCACTGCAGTTCTGATTTTACTTATTTGCATAATCTCACTCTTTGTCTTTGTCAGTCTAGCTAAGGACTTGTCAATTGTGTTGATCTCAAAGAATCAACTTTTGGTTTGATTCTACAGTTGTTGTTGTTTCTTGTTCTCAATGTAATTCTGCTTTAGTCATTGTTATTTCTTTCCTTCTACTTGCTTTGGGATTAGTATGCTGTTCTTTTTCTAGTTCCTCCAGCTGGGTCTCTGATTTTAGCACTTTCTTCTTCCTTAATGTAGGGGTTTAGAGCTATAAATTTCCCTCTGTCTTCACTGCATCCTGTTAAGTGTTGATATGTTGTGTCCTTGTTTTCACTCATCTTGAGATATTTACTGACTTATTTCACATTTTCTTCTTTGATTTACTGTTCATTTAAAAGTGTGTTTAACCTCCATATATTTGTGAATTTTCCAGTTTTCCACGTGTTATTAATTTCCAGCTTCAGTCCAGTATGGTCAGAGAAAGTACTTTATATAATTTCAATTTTTTAAAATATATTGAGACCTGTTTTATGACCCAATATGTGGGCTATCCTAGAGAATGATCCATGAGCACCTGAGAAGAATGTGTTTCCTATCTTTTGGGGTGTAACATTCTGTATATATCTGTTAGGTCTAGTTCATTTATCATATTTTCCAAGTTCTCTGCTTCCTTATCGATACTCTTTCTAGATGTTCTATCTGTTGATTAGAGTGGTGTACTGAAGTCTTTATTATTGTAGAAACACCTATTACTCCCTTCAATTTTACCAGTGTTTGCCTCATATATTTGGGGGCACCCTGGTTAGGTTTATAAATATGATTTTTATTTATTCTCATTGGATTGCCTCTTTAATTAATACATAACGTCCCTCTTTGTCTCTTGTAACATTTTTGTATTTAAAATCTATTTTGGCCAGTATTATTAGAGCTACCCCAGCTCTTTTTTTGGTACTGCTTGCATGAAATATCTTTTTCTAGCCTTTCACTTTCAACCTATTTGTATCCTTGGGTCTTAGGTGATTTGCTTGTAGACAGCATATAGTTGAAAGATTTTTTTTAATCTATTCTGTAATCTGTGTCTTTTGACTGGAGAGTTTAAACCATTAACATTCAATGTTATTGCTGTAAAGGCAGTACTTACTTCAACCGTTTTATCCTTTGGCTTTTTATGTCCTATCATATTTTTGTCTCTCTTTTCACCATTTTAGCTACCCTTACTGATAATCTTCATTTCTACAATACAAGCCTCTACTTTCAAGCCTCTCTCTGTCTTTTTTTTTTTCAGCCTACAGAACTCCCTTTAATATTTCTAATAGAGCAGGTCTCTTGTTAACAAACTCTCTCAGCTTCTGTTTACCTGTGAATGTTTTAAACTCTCTAATTTTTGAAGGACAGTTTTGTTAGATAAAGAATTCTTAGCTGGCAATTTTCCTCTTTCAGTATCTTCAGTATATCATACCACTGCCTTCTCGTCTGCATGGGTTCTAGTAAGAAATCAACACTTAGTCTTATTGAGCATCCCTTGTATGTGATGGATCACTTTTCTATTGCTGTTTTCAGAACTCTCTATCTTTGGCAGTTGACAGTCTGATTAGTATGTGTCTTGCAGTAGGTCTATTTGGATTTATTCTGTTTGGAATACGCTGCACTTCTGGGATATGTGTATTTTTGTCTTTTGTAGGAGTTCTCAGCCATTATATCCTCAAATATTCTTTCTGCCCCTTTGCCCTTCTCTTTTCCTTCTGGGACACCCAAGATGCATATCTTTGTGAGCTTTGAGCCAGCATTCATTTCCCTGAGACACTGCTCAAAATTTCCCATTCTTTCCTGTACCTATTGTTTTGTCTGTTCGATTTTAGATGTCCTCCTGTCTTCTAGGTTGCTGATCCTTTCTCCCGCCAGTTCAAATCAGCTATTGTATGCCTCTAGCATATTTGTAATCTCATCTATTATGTTTTTCATGCTCATAAGTTCTGTTTTTCTTTCTGCATGCTTTCAAATTCTTCTTTATGTTCACTCAGTGTCTTCTTAACATCCTTTATCTCTTTAGCCATATTTTACTTCATCTCCTAGAATTGGTTTAGGAGATTTGTTTGAACATCTCTGATTAGTTGTTCCAAATTCCCCATCTTCTCTGACCTTTTAATGTGTTCCATTAGTTGAGGCAAATCTTCCTGTTCCTTATTATGGCTTATAATTTTTTGCTGATATCTGGACATCTGATTAACTTAATAAAATTATTCTGAAGGACAGTTTCTCTCTCTTGTCTAGGATTTTGTTGTTGACTACGTTTGTGTTGAGGCTTTTCTTTGACCTTTGGTTCATCAGTATTTCCCAGCCAAAACAGGGCCAGAGACCCACACTGAGAGCACAGACCAGTTCCAAAGGACCCTGGGGAGAGGGTCGGGAAAGATACCAAAAAGCCTTTATTTTACCTCCCCAAGGGTGCACTTTTCTGGCCTGCTCACAGATGGTGCTCTTTACAAGAAGGCTTTTGGACAGCCCCCCAAAGGTGCATTATTCTGTTCTGACCAGCATATGATGCTCTTTGGCAACCTATTCCCTGCAGCCCTAAGAAGGTAGGGTATTTTAGCCCCCTGGCAGTTCCACCTCCAATGAAGGTCAAAACTTGGCCTAAGTGGCACCTGTCCAGGATAGGCTAAAGCAGCAGGACCCAGCAGTCTAAATTTGTCAGGTAATAGCTGGCTTAGTACTGGGCTCTGTTCCTCTCTATTCTTGGGGAGGAGGGCTTCCACAGCACCCTCTCCCCAAGCCCACAGTGGCCTGCTAGGCAGGGACGGGCCAACCTGAAGCTGCTTGCCCTGAGGGTGAATGTGCTGGTTTGAAATGATATATGTACCCTAGAAAAGCCATGTTTTAATCCTAATCCCATTTTGTAAAGGCAGCCCTATTCAGTATTGTATGTTTGAAACTGTAATTAGATCATCTCCCTGGAGATGTGATTTAATCAAGAGTGGTTGTTAAGCTGGATTAGGCAGAGGCATGTCTCCGTCCATTTAGGTGGGTCTTGATTAGTTTTCTGAAGTCCTATAAAAGAGGAAACATTTTGGAGAATGAGAGATTCAGAGAGAGCAGAGCAGAACGACACAACCAAGAGAAGCAGAGTTCACCAGCCAGCGATCTTTGGAGATGAAGAAGGAAAATGCCTCCCAGGGAGCTTCATGAAACAGGAAGCCAGGAGAAAAAGTGAGCAGATGACACTGTGTTCACCATGTGCCCTTCCAGAAGAGAGAAGAACCCTGACCGTGTTCACCGTGTGCCTTTTCAGATGAGAGAGAAACTCTGACTGTGTTTGCCATGTGCCCTTCCACTTGAGAGAGAAACCGTGAACTTCATCAGCCTTCTTGAACCAAGGTATCTTTCTCTGGATGCCTTTGATTCGACATTTCTATAGAGTTGTTTTAATTGGGACATTATCTTGGCCTTAGAACTGTAAAGTAGCAACTTATTAAATTCCCCTTTTTAAAAGCCATTCCGTTTCTTGTATATTGCATTCTGGCAGCTAGCAAACTAGAACAGTGAGGAATGGGCAACAGGAGCCTTTGCCACACAAATTACTCACAGTTTTTTACCACAGTTTCTAAGTCTCTTCATCCCACTCTTCCATGGATGCTGTGCAGTACTCCCCTGGTATCCAGAACCCAAGGACAGTTGTTTTAGACAGCTTCTGCTTGTCCATTAGCTGTTGTGGGGAAAGGAGTAAGCCCTGCAACTCCCTGTTCCACCATCTTCAAGGAAGTCCTTCCACACACATGATGAAGATTTTTAAGTCACTGTGTTTAGTAAACTATAAAGAATACAGAGATAATCCTTGCCTTCCAACCACTTTTTTGGGATCACATATATTCAAAGTCTTCCATTGTTCCCTTAAATTCTTGCTATCTCTTACATAAAATAAACCCAAACACAGGAAGCAAGATAACATTTTCAGAGATAAACTTCTGTTGTTTCATATTTTTTTAAAATTTTCTTTCTTGCGCACTCACCTCCCTCCATCTTGGGTTTGGTGAGCTCTGCCCGGGAGTGCAGAAATAACCCCCACACACACACACTTTAAATTTCCTGGTCTACCTTTCTTTTTTCTCACCCTTTCGCCTCCTAAACCTTTCATCTGGTGCCGGAAACCCGGGAGAGGCGCATGGGTGCCGCCTGCCTGGCCAGAGGCGCCCCAGCTTCCTCTCTCCTCCTTTCTCCACGTAGCCAGCGACAAAGGATCCTTCGGCCCGCCGCTGCATCCACCACAGATTGGGTAAGTCCCTTCCCTCCTAGCCCTGCTGTCAGGTCTCACCGTTCCGAGAGAGCTTGTCCGTAAATTACTCTCTGAAAATTGTGAATTCACATCAGGTTCTCTTCCGAGGGCTGAGGTGAACGGGGACGCCCACAAGCCTCATACCCTTTCCTGGGACTCGAGAAGTTGTGAGGACACCCCGCTTCTCGTTTCCCTCCCAAATTCAGGTCCAGGACCTGAAAGGGCCTCAAACCAGAGTGAGACGTCCCCTGGGGAGACGAGCCCCTGCTCGTAAGAGCTCCGAGGACTCTCTCAGGGCATTGGGACACCGACACCCCCTGGGCCAGTCCTTTCTCCTTTGAGACCCGTCAGTATGGGCAGCAGGTCCTCTCTCATTGGCCTGAGGATGGGACTTTCGATTTTAATATCCTTACGAACCTCTGCAACTTTTGCCAGAGGAATGACAAATGGGCTGAAATTCCTTATGTCCAGGCTTTCTTCCTTCTGCGCTCCCGCCCCTCCCTTTGTATCCTCCTCTCCCTCGCTCTACCCTCCCCTCCCTCCAGTGGTGCTCCAGTTGCCATCTTGCCTTTCTCTCCTCATTTCTGCTTCTGTGACATCTCAGTCGCCATCTTCTCCTTCTCTTCCTCCTTCTGTTCCGGTGACATCCCAGCCACCATCTTGCCCTCCTCTCTCCCCTTCCGTGCCAGCGGCACTCCCGCCGCCATCTTGCCTTTCTCTTCCTCCGTCTCCACCGGTGGCACTCCAGCCGCCATCTTACCCCCCTCTTCCATCCCCCGCTCTGGCAGCATTCCAGCCACCATCTTATCCTTCCCTTCCTCCTTCTACTCCAAAGGCTCTCCCATTATCGGCATGCCCCCCACCCCTCGCTTCGGCTATCTAGCTAACGCTTACGACCTCACCTGGCATGACATTCATATAATCTGCTCTTCTTCCCTCGCTACAGATGAAATGGACCACATTTTCAATGCAGCCAGGGCTCATGCTAACCAGGTGCAAATAACCGACCACACCATGCCGGTAGGGGCCGAGGCAGTGCCAGACCAAGAGCCAGGGTGGGAATATCAGGTTGACACTCCAGTGGGAAGAAACGGGCGGACTAGATGGGACAAAATGCTTACATGCCTCATAATAGGCATGAGGAAAGCTTCACATAAAGTAATAAACTTCCATAAGCTAAAGGAAGTTACCCAGGGTCCTGATGAAAACCCGGCCGCTTTTCTACACTGGCTCACAAAAGCTCTCTCCTAATATACCCGCCTAGACCCCGACTCGGAGGCTGGTAAAACTGTTTTAGCCACACACTTTATATCCCAATCAGCTCCAGATATAAGGCGTAAACTTAGAAAAATTGAGGACGGTCCTCAGGCCCCTATCCGTGACCTGATAAACATGGCCTTTAAAATTTTTAATACTCGTGATAAACTAGAGAGGGCAGAAAAGGAATCCCGGGACCGCCGAAAGGCGAATTTACAAACCCAATCCCTGATTGCGGCTCTGCGGCTCACTTCAACGGAGAAGAAGCCGGCTACAACTAATCCACCACCAGGAAAGTGCTTCAAATGTGGCCTCGATGGACACTGGTCCTGCCAGTGCCCCAATCCTCGACCGCCCAAGGGACCATGCCCTCTGTGTGGTACAAAGGGACATTGGAAAAGTGACTGCCCCTCGGCACCTGGCCGTGGAGGGGCTGTCCTTCCAACCCTTAACCCACTGCTAGCAGTCCTGGGCCTGACCACCAACAACTGATGATGCACGGCCTCAGCGACCCCGATCACCCTCATCAAGCCCAGGGTAACAATCAAGGTAGCTAGTAAGTCCACCTCCTTTTTAGTGGACATGGGGGCTACCTTTTCTGTTCTCCCCTCTTACTCAGGTCAACTCCTTCCTTCCCAGGTCACGGTTATGGGCATAGATGGCCATCCTTTGCACCTCTTAACTACTGGACTGCTTACATGTTTAATAGAAGGGTACCCCATTACACATTCTTTCTTAGTAATGCCTTCTTGCCCCAGCCTGCTAATGGGGTGAGGTCTTCTTGCCAAATTAAAAGCCTCGCTACACTGGATAAAAAAACCCTCAAACAAAACTTCATAGCAAGTGCCAAACTTATGTCACTATCTACACCACCACCCATGCCCCCAAAGGACAATATTTCTGGTGTAATGGAACTCTTACCAAGTGCCTTAACTCCACTGCCCCAGGACCATGCTTCCTGGTAACTATTGTTCCTCAATTGACCCTCTATGGGGAGTCCAAACTAACTTGGCTAACTGCCCTCTCCTTGCTCAAAACGGGCTGCCTTTCTTCCTATCCTAGTAGGCATCAGCCTAACCACTTCAGTCTCAGCTTCAGCCACAGCAGGAAGGGTGCTGGGACACAATATTTTAACCTCTCAAAACTTCGAAACTCAACTACAGGTAGCCCTGGAATTGACATCAGAATCCCTCTCCTCTCTACAACGCCAATTCACCTCACTAGCCCAGGTAACTCTTCAAAATCAATGGGCCTTAGACCTGCTGACAGCCGAAAAAGGAGGAACATGTATATTCCTCCAAAAGGAATGCTGCTATTACGTCAACAAGTTGGGTCTGGTGGAACAAAATATTCAAACCCTAAACAAACTAAGAGATGATCTCTACCACAGAAAACAAGGAACCAACTCTGCCTTAAGCTGGTTTTCTTCTCCTCTGGCGACATGGCTCCTCCTGCTACT